>JANHFL010007182.1:62798-75677 GCA_032468155.1 Oxyrhabdium leporinum | reverse complement strand
AAAGAAAGAAAGAAAGAAAGAAAGAAAGAAAGAAAGAAAGAAAGAAAGAAAGAAAGAAAGAAAGAAAGAAAGGTTTTGGAATAGCTTCACAGTTCCCAGATTATTATTATTGAAAATCTAGGGGAGGATCTCAAACATGGCGTGCATGCAAGGATATTGACAAATGGAAATCTTACTTCTGCAAAATGTATTAAAAGTAGTGACTGAAAGTTGTCCAAATGTTTGCACTAGTTATTTTACTGCTATATTCTTTTGAATCTTAAAACAATTTGCACATAGTTGTTTAACTTTGTTACATGTAAAGATTGTGTCCGATTCCATTCATATCAGAATTCATTGAAACATACTATTTGACCATAAGCATGTAAAATTTTCATAAATTCTTCATTTTTATTAGCTCTTTATAAAGTTTCATAAATTTTTGATGAAACACTCTCAATCTGTGTCTACAATATCACTGCACTGGTTTTTTTTAAAGCATATTTGAATAAGATATAATCAGATTTGCCAATAATGTTAAATCATAATAGATTAAATTACACTTGGTGCTAAATCAAAAGGGTATCACGCTAAGGCTTAGTTTCAGATTTCTACTGTTAATAATTAAGGAAAAAATCCAACCATTTAAATATTTAAAAAATCTATTGATTTGAGTGGAAATTTTAGAATGTGTTAAACGTGTTCCTTTGCTCTTTCTATAATTAATGAAGCGCATACTGACTTCCATATTTTGGGGGGTTTCTAAATTTCTAGCATGCACAAATCTCTTGAGCTCCTGGTCCTTTTATAAAGTCAGCTTCATCTCCTTTTCCATAGAGGACTCTAATCTGCTTTAGATAATCCATTTTGCTAACATGTGAAATAAAGGATGTTATATGATACTTTATGCAGTTTGTTAAGCCTCATTAGAAAATATCTACTAAGGTATCTTAAATGTTGGCATATTTACAATCTTTGGATATATCCCTTCAATCTTTGTTTGATCTTCTTTGGATTAGTTACTGTCTTTCCATCGGCATCTTTAGTATATGAAGTTGGGACCTCATTCTAAGTTTAGAATTGGTGATGCAGCTATTGTATTACCTGAATACTTAATGTGCTGGATTTGTTAGACATGAAGATCCTTATAAAGGTAGTCCTCAACTTATTTGAAGTTACAATGCACCCCACAAAAGCTACTAATCACCTGATTTCAAAGCTATGACAGGTGTAACCCCACCTACCCCACGGTCATCTGATCACATTTTGGGCACTTGGCAACTAGTTTACCTTTATGACTACTTATTGCATAATTTGATCATGTGACCATAATTTTTAGTACTTTTGGCTGATTTGTGATATTTACATCTGGTTTCTAGCAAAAAACACCCATTGGGTAAAGTGGATTCACTTTATGGCTGCAGCTTAACGACTAGTGCAAAAAATGTAAAATTGGGTCCGGCCATGTGGTGACCCACTAAATGACCACAACATATTACTGTAATTTTGGGCACAATTACAGGCGAGGACTACCTGTATTCTTTTTTTCCTTTTTTTTTTTACTTCAAGGTTTACTTCAGTCTACATAGTCTAAACCAGTTGACCTGATTGTTTTGCTTAAAAGGAAAAACGAGTTAATGTATTTAGTTCTAAGAAGAGGGATGCTTTATTTTGCTCCAATCAAAATCCTGGTTAAGATGATTGTAATTTAACAGTTGCTCTAGGTGGAAATTGTTCATCTGGAAAAATAGCAACATCCAGATACTTCAGACATCATGTAAAAAGAGGTAGGAAAGTTAAAATCTCAGGACGGAATATGGCAGGTTATGTTATATGGTAATAAATACAATGAGATGCCTAGAAAAACAATTGGATTGAAGCTAAGATTTCCAGCCTTTGGATATGTATTAACTCCAGTCAACAGAGTTCAACTTACATCAGAGTAAATATGCAATTAATTTGTGTTGTACATTTATTGATACAAGAGGGATTTTTAAATTGCAACTAACTTGCTCCAATGACTTTAATTAGGTACATGTTTTATTAACTTAGTTAAATTTAGCATGTATCAATCAGATTTTAGTTTGGCATATACATTGATAAACAAACAAAAAAACTGTAATTGTCTGTTTAAAGTGACCTATTCCAGGAGCTTCCTAGGATTTAGAGAACAGTAGTTCAACATACCTGTAGAACACCTTTTGGAGAAATAAAGGTGTCTGCGGAAAAGACACTGTCTTCAAACATCTGGGCATACCTGGGTAATCCCAGTCCACAATTTTTTTTATATGCATGCAATGTAAGAAGTTAAAAAGGGATGGGACATTGCCTGATCATGCTTATCGCTGACTGTCACCAAGGGTTGGTGGAGATCATTCATTTTTGGCCCCTTTCTTTTCAAGTACTTTTCCCTCTGATATTCTATTATTTTTCTTTTTTCCTCTCCTTCTCTCTGTATAAAAAAAGAGCCCAAGAACTGAACAAATATTTTCATTTGTATTTCTGTTTAAACTAAAATATTTTTATAACCACAGCCAAATAAAATGGTAACAAAACTTGGCAAACATTGTCACATTCTGCTTGATTAGATATGTTTTTATTTATAACTGAAAATATCCTTATTAATATATTCGATTGGTGGGATATTTGGTTTGTGATACATAGATTTATATAAGCGCTAAATGACATGGTTCATATCTACTATTCATATAGAAAAACTGACTTTTTATATATAGCACAGGACTGATATTTGGAAAATTCTAAAAGCAGGACATATAGCAGGGCGCATAGGATAAAGTTAATTAAATGAGTAGAATTGAGGAATATTTACTGAAACAGGTATTTACTGTTACTGATCAAAGCTGAGCTATTGACTTAGAATGTTCAAAACCAAAAAGTCACCAAAAAGTATGCTCAAAACAAGTATTCCAAATATCTTGTACTATTGTAAAATTCTTAAATATCTGCAAATAGTTATTGTATAGATAGTCCTTGACTTATGGATGGTCATATCACACCTGTTTTAAGTTCCAATAGATATACCTGGGTGGTACTTAGGACCCAGATTTAAAGTTCCAATGGTCATTCCCATCATCACATGATCACTGCATCTCAGGTGCTCCATAACCATGTAGCATTTACGGACGCTTGCAGCATCCCAAGGTCACATAAATGCATTTTACGACATTTTTTGAGATAATAGACATTTACTTCCAGTTTATATCCATAATGAACTATTAGTTCACTTAACAACCACAGATTCACTTAACAATGATGATGATTTGCTTAATGACCATCTCAAACATGTTGTAAAATCAGGTCAGTCACATAACTGATCTGCTTTACAATATCCTGAATTACTACCATGATGGGCAGGCTCTACATGACTACCTAGAGTATTTTGTTAATTCAACAAATGTTTATTGCATACATACTTATAAATCAGAATCATCATGCTTTTCTTTTTCAGGATAAACAGCATTGTGCAAAAGAAATTAAAGTTAGGAGATAGAGGAAGAGAAAAGAATTTAACTAGAAAAACATTATGCTTTTCCATACTTTTCCATTCTATAAGCCATCTTTACTTCCATTGTATTATCACTTCAGGTCTTGATTTTATTCTTTAAACTTTGAAGTTTAATTACAACTTTCCTGGCCTCTCTCTCTCTCTTGATTTTCCTTTATATATTTCCTTTTGCAATTAGATGTTTATACATTTTTTTCTGTGTGATGAAACTACCTCATTGTACCTCTTTTATACCAGTTCCTCATATTTTTACTCAGTATTATTTATTCTAAATACTGTCCATTTTGTTGTACCACATGCAAACCCTCTAAATTCAATTCTATGTTTCTTTTGACATACCCCCAAATCAGACAGGGAAGCAATTAGACAACAAAGAAGTGAGAGAGGCATTCAAGCAGGATAAGGTTATTTCAGAGAAATTGAATAAACTATTTGTTTTTGCCCTTACTACAGAAGATATCTGGCCTGTATTGACTTTCTCAGGGAGAGAATTAAAACAGTTAAAGCAAATTAAGTTTACAAGAGCAGATATTATAGAACAACTTGAAATACCACATAGTTAGAAAGCACCAAGCCCTCTTGGCATCCAATCAACAGATCTTAAAGAATTTAGATATGAAATTGCTGATCTTTTAGCGAAAATTATCTAACCCTCAAATCATGCTCAGTGTTGGAGATTTGGAAGATAGCCATTGCAATAACAATAACTTTTAAAAAGAATTCAGGGAGAATTTAAGAAATCATACGCCAATCAGCTTGGCCATCTAAAGGTTTGAACTACTAGCAATGTAGAAGAATAAACCTTGCTGAAGGAAAATTGATATGGATTTTGGAAAGATAAATATTGCTTCACAATGTATTAGTTTTTTGAGAGTTCAACAAGTACCTGAATAGAGGCATGTATTTGCATTACATGCTTGGATTTTCATTTTTTTATAGATTTCTTCATTAAAGAATTTTAAGTATATTTGGCAGCTATAGGATAATAGGACCTATTTTTTTTAAGGGATTGGTAACTAGTTAAAAAAGGGAAATAAAAATAAATAAAAAATAGGAATAAAAAGATCCACTTCCTTAGTAAAAAGAAACAAGTAGAGCTTCTCAAAAATCTGTATTGAACCCTGAGTATCTGCAAGAGGGACAAGAGGCAAATGACAAAATATATGTCATAACATTTTATACAAGTATTTAAGCAGTGGAGTTTATTTATGATGTGATGTATTTTGTCAGCTTCATGCTACCCTCTTGGGACCAATTCTTTTTAGTTTTTTAATCAATGGCTTCAACGAGAGATATGCAGCTGTTTGTACTGAAATGGAAAAGGTGTCTTGGAGAGGGTTAAACCACATACGCACACACACACACATACACACACACACATTGTATATATAATGATTTGATTAAATATAGTTGATTATTAATTCTTACATTGTTAACTACTGTTTCCTTTCATTGTATTCCAAATCATATTTCAAACTGGCAGTGCATTTGGAAGGAGTCTGGAAGACCACACGCAAGTTGTGGTCAGCAATACAATTCTCCTACATTTTATTTAATATATTGTTTTATTTTACCTCTTTCTTTCCTATTCAGGTTGATCCATGAAGTTGAATTTCTATTATTAAGTGCTCTGTGATAGCTTATGGGAACTCCGGTTGGTATTTTTTGGTCCATATTCCTCTGCGTGGGATGACAATGATACAAGAGGGGAAAAGACTAATTATTGCTATTGCGTGTCTGCTTTTGACATCTGCTAACTGCATTACAAATTTGGGTGAGTGATTGTTTCCACTATTTTTTAATCTATGTAGCTGATGCATTTTCAGGTCCTTGATTTTATCTGCAATTTTTGTTTGCAATTTTTAAAGAACCATGGTTTTATGTTTTGATATTTATGAGTTTCTACCGCTGCATACACTGCTTATTCCTTAGTCATAATTCTTATCAACTTCCAATACACTGACTATTCTGCCTATGTATGATTCATTTATTTACATTCAGTAATCACTGAATGAGCTCCTGGGTGAGCAACCAAACACATTTATCTACGCAATTCAAAACTACCGTTAATCTGATTGTCAAATGGAGATGACAAAATAACAAGAGATTATTGTCTGCTTGTAATTGTTTTGGGGCATATGAATAACATTGTTTAAAAATAAGATACTGGACAAAGGTTTTGATATAATACATATTTACTTTTATAACTGCTGTTACTCCAAGTTTGCTTAAGTTGACATGGAAGCAAATGTGATTATTGTGAAGCAACATGTTCTCCGCCTCTCAAAGATTTAGAGTGGACTCACATGCAAAGTTGATTGGCTAAGGACAGGGTGAGACACAAAACAATGGAGCAGGAGATAGATGAACATACCATTATTTACTTGCAGAGACATTCAGCATTACAGTCTTATTTAGATTAGGATCATATATATCTGAAAGTTTAGTATTTCACTAGATACCTTCACATTTTCTTGCTAAGAAATAACTAGCTCTTGAATGCCATAAAGTCTTAAACTTTTAATTTCTTGTAAAGGAAAAGTCAAATAATTAAGTAATTAAAGTGGAAGTAGCTAATCTACTTTATGAAGACTTTGCCTGTCTTCCTTTGCAGGTGATTCTCTTCAGATCTCTATCCAACCTGATTCTATTGTCCAGAAGCATGGTGGCTTGGTGACTCTGGGATGTGTGGTTGAGCCTTTGGGAATAAATGTTACTTGGAGACTGAATGGAAAGGAGCTGCTTCAATCAGATGATGTTCTAGGAATCCATATTGATCAAAGATTGCTCACCATTGCTGCCTTAAACAATCACACAGTGGGTCGATACCAATGCATAGCCCGCATGTCTGAAGGTGTTGTTGCCAGTGTTCCTGCCACAGTAACATTAGCCAGTAAGTCAATTTTATTTTATTTTTTTTCTTTCTTTTTCTTTTGCCTCGGCGAGGGAACATAGTTACATTGCTCAAAGTTAGATGAAATAGGCATCTCTTGTACACAGAGGAAACATTTAAATTCTGTCCTTCAGAACGTGGCCTTTGTCAAAGATGCTTACCAGGTTGGCCAGAGGAAAGGTGTATAAATAGCAATATAACAATGATAATCTTAAACTGTAGGAGGACGGATTCAAGTTGACTATTGCTGGGGCGGACGGGGGACTTCCTAACATGGGCAGCTCCTGTACTGAGCATGGTATTGGATTTGATAGTCTAAATCAGCGGCCCCCAACCATTTGGGCACCAGGGACTGGTTCTGTGGAGAGTAGTTTTTCCACAGACTGGAGGGGATGGGGGTTTCTCATGCTGCCTGCATCCCATGGATGGGACTTCACTTGTTTGTATGGCCCAGTTTCTGGCATGCCATGGCACCATGCCTGTGACCATGGACTGGAGATT
The DNA here is from genome assembly GCA_032468155.1 of Oxyrhabdium leporinum. Lineage (NCBI taxonomy): Eukaryota > Metazoa > Chordata > Lepidosauria > Squamata > Cyclocoridae > Oxyrhabdium > Oxyrhabdium leporinum. The sequence continues at coordinate 68,778 of JANHFL010007182.1, read as the reverse complement.
GGGGACCCCTGTTCTAAATGGCCTCTTCCAATTTTAGGATTTGATGAAAACACCTAACTGTGATGAAGGCATCATAGAATTTAGCTCATATCAACACTTCCAAATTAGGATGTGTCTCCTATTTAGTAAATTATGCACAATCAAATTGGGTTATGGACACGGTTTGAGAGTCAAGAGTTCTGAGGAACAGACCTGCAGGGTAAATGCTATTACCTGCCTTCATGAGTTGACAAACTCTTCATGTAGTCTGTTTCAGAAATAAGACAAGCTTTTTAGGGAAACAAAGGAGGGAAAATGGGAGTACAGAAAGAACATTTGTTTTAAAAAGTTTGAAGGAGGTATGTTTGTAAAATGGGGCCTGTTTTTGTTGCAATGCCAAAAAAATATTGGCTTGCTATCAAAATATTAATCAGAAATGAAATGTTTAGGCTGGGCTGGGATAAAAAGGGAGAAGCACAATAAGAGCAGAAGAGCAACTCTAAAGCTCTGTGGGAGAGGCCCACTATTGGACTGAAGCCTTTGGGGGATTTGGACTGAGCTCTGCAGCTAGATTAAGTTTCGGAGAACATGGTTTCCATTTAAGAGAAATGTTGAAAATGCTGCTTGCACTGCCTCTTAATACACTTATTTTGCCTATGGGCCTCCCTAGTGGTCACTTTTTTAAAAAATCTGGAAAAATAGTAATTGATTAGCCTACCTGTCTATGGTTTTTTTCCCACTTCTGTTTGCAGAATGTTCTGACCCGGCTCCCAAACATGACAAACCCTCTGTAGTTAAATAAATGCTCCCTTTATTAGGAGCACCAGCAGCCCTGGCAAAAAAGTGTCTCTCTCTTACAGCAGGCTAACAAGTCTGTCCTACAGGGAGATGAATAGTTATCTGCCACACCTATTCATCTCCACCCCCTTCCTTTTATCCCCAGAACTAGGGTGGGACTTCCCTAGCAGCGGTGGCTCTTCTGTCCCAAGGATTGGCCCATAGATTTCCACTGCTCTCCTCTCCTCTGCCTTGTGCGCATCTGTGCATCAGGTACTGGACCCAGCTGTTCCTCCTCTTCCTCATCAACCACCTCCAGACCTGCAGGCTGTTCACTGTCCATCTGAGGGCTGATGGACAGCCCAGGCTCCACCTCTGTCCCTGTCTTTGACAACTCCATTCCCTCTTCCCCCTTGGAGCTCTCAGACTGCCTTGATGCTGGCCCTGACCCCCACGCCACCGCCTCATCTGAGTCAACTGCTGGAGGGGCCGGTGGCTGACAGGCCACAACACGGAGTTCCTCTGAGATACTTGTAAGAGAAGTTTTGTGCAAAGGTGGTTCTTCTAAAAAAAGAAGAAGTCATATTTATCCTAAATATTGAAAAGTATTTCATTCATGAATCTGGAGTAGACATGTTGCAATTAGGGTTATATATATAAATGTAAAAAAAATAAAATTAACCCATTCAAAAGGCATCACTTGAGCATTAAACTTGCCACATCTGGTATCAAAGACAGTTAAGCATTTATGGCACTCATTCATTCTAATTAAATTGTGTGCACTTCTCCCTGCTTGTCTTTTGAATGTGCTCCTGTAGGTCTGAAATAAAAGGCAGAATTATTAACGATTTCCTAAAGGTTACATTGTTTAGAAACCTTAAAAGAATCAGCCTCCTTAGGGTAATTCTTTCAGGACTTCTAAAGTGTAACATTACCACCAAAGGGTAACCAGCAAGGTAACCATTAAGTTATGTAAGATATTGCCTTTTAGCTAGACTCTGGGATTCCAGCTCCAAGTGTATAGGAGGTAATGTACTTGTTCCCTTTTCCCTGGAAACAACAGCAAATTCTGTATACTTTTCTGGCAAGAAAGAGGGTTCAGATAACTGAGTGGGACAGGGAGAAGGGTGATAATGAGGAAGGCTGTAGATGGTGCTGTTGGCATCTTTGAAATGAAAAAAAATTCTTCCTTTCTCTCCCTATACACCTAAATTATGGGCTTGCAGCCAGTTAATGCCCAGCACAATGGGGCCATCTAAAGAAATTGTAATATAGAGCAGCAAGAATTTGCATGATCATTTATTGTCAATGTCAGAAGCTTTGTGTGTTTCAAAATAAGACCAGCTTGGGGCACTTGCCTGAAAATAGTTTCCACAAGCATTGTTTTTCTAATTATTATGTAGGCAGTTTAAACAATTGCACTGTGTCTTGTCTGAAATTGGCTTATGCACCCAAATTTACAAGAGCTGAGAGTGGTCTTTGAAAACTAGAAATTGAATGAAAACCAAAAATTGAATGAAGAATAACAAGCATAATGAAATACACCTGCCTGATGTCAGTTAATTGTCTGAGCATACTCCTGCTGAGGTCTTCGTGGGAGCTGTGAAGTTTCCCAAAGACAAGACTTTGAAGTTATTTGGGCACTTGCTTATTATGTAGCCTGCAGCTCCACAGATAAGGCAATTTGTAGCTGACTCATAGGTCTGAACTTTAGTGGTGCAAGTCTTGTCTAGGTGTCCTGGGATTCCACAGTAGAAAATGAACTTAGTTCTCTTCTCTGTTGTTGAGAAGAATCTTTTTCTTCTCCTATATGCTTGGGTTCTCTGATGCAGTCATCTAAGGAGGCCTTGTGAGTGGCAGGGATGGCCTTACCTTTTCTAATTGTCCACTGATCCATATACAACATTGGAAAAGTTCTTCCAAATTTCCTAGTATGCCTTGTTTCATTAATTTATCTCTCAGTTCATCAGCAAAGACTCAAAACTGATTAGTCAGAGCAAAATCATTCCACCCCACATCTCTGTCGTATTGAATTGAATTGAAAATCCAGTATGTATTGACAAATTTCTTTCGCTCCTTGTTTCAATTTTCAAATTTCTCAGTTTGCCATTGCTCTCCTAATCATATCCCAAAATACAGTTTTAAATATTTGCATGAAGTTATAATAATAATCCAATAACTAACTGATCATTGTCCTCAGAGAGCAGCATATTTGCCTGCCCCTTCTCTCATGAAACTCAGAACAAGTCATCCTGGAGCAATCTTTTAAAAAATTCTGCTAGCTGATTTGCTATAGATAATTCATACTGAGAAATTTATTCTATCAAATAATATAAATCCTTCTATTCCCTACCAGTTAGTTAAAACTGAGGAAACTTCTTGGATGAGAAGTGAAACGTTTTCGAAGGAAAAAACCCAAGAAAGTCCAGTTGCCTTTTGAAAAAAGCACCTTTGGGACAACCATGACCTGGATGATCAAGAGTCTCCATAGACAGAAAGCTGCTAGAATTTCCCTTTCTCTCCTCTTAGACCACACTGAATTAAGATTTCTTTTTAATCTCTTTCTCACATTTACTTTTTTTCTAAGGGTGAGATTTTGTTTCCTATCTCTTCTAGGTTCTAATATCTTTTGCATTCCTTCACTATCTCTAGACTACTTTCTTTCTATTGTATCCCCTCTCATTGCCTAATATTTAGAACTGTGGCTAGTTAAACTCTAACCAGAAACCAATTGCACAGAGATGTAGAGTTGCTTTCAGTGTGGCACAGAGTGTAATCCATTGAAGTATTCACAGTTAAGTCTCAATATTTTTCAGTCTTTGGCCAAAATGAAATGAAAGAAGGCTTTCAAACTGTACGGACTACAGCTGTGAATTTACTTGAGTTCTTCAGTGATTTTTGGAAATCTTTCTCCAGGGGTCCCTCAAATAAGGTCACGTATGCTACTAACTTACTGTCATAATCTTCATTTTCATTCCAAATTTTAAAAATAAGTTACAGTTTGGAATTTTAAGTGCCTGCTTTATACTGAAATGGTGACTTTTATATGAGGGAAATAGGCGGTTAAGAAGTTTGAAATAAAATTTCCTATTTATGACCCTGTATGGTGTGTGCGCGTGTATATAATACTTGGATTTCTATTAAACTATTTTTGATAGCTTAATTTAATACTTTCTATTAAACTATTAACATTCTCTGAATAGTTTTATAATTGCTCAAGTTCTGATATTTGATATATTCAAAATATGATAAATATTTTTGAAATAAAAATATATGATGTTTCTTCAGTAATATCCCTTTTTCCCAAGATAATTTTTATTATCTTTGACAAAATAGCATAAGACTAGTTAGAACTTTGTAATTCTAACTACATAGAACTTTGAGTAACTAGTATAAGTTCCATTTTAAGTACTTGAAATTTGAAAACTATATTGCATCTCAAACCTCCCTAAAATTAATACTTCAGGCAAGACATGTATGGGAAAGCATTGGTGAATTCAATAAATATATAATTGACATATCTATCAATGTCCTTAAAACCAGACAGTTTTAGTGTAAGAAGAGCTGATTTTGAAGATAAAATGCCATTTTGATTCATACCAAGGGAACATTCCACTGCGTTGGTATGGTTTGAAAACATTGGTGGCTGTCTTTAATGCTATGCTAAAATATTACAGTTGTAATTATCTATCATCTCTTGTTATTAATTCTTGCACAGTTATAATAAGATAGTGCAGTTCTACATTCTGATGCTCAGATTTGAAAGAATCCCCTCAAAACAATATTCAACTCATTTTATTGACTTTCACAAAATACCACTGGGCAATGACCCCTACTCAAGATATCTTTGGGGACCTATGTATATTTGCAGCTGTCTTTTCAATGACAATAAAATGCCTCATTCTTCACTTTGATTCTGCCAGGGCCTCTAATCTAATCAGTCCCCTGATGCAGGTTTTGGCTCCATATTGAAAAGCCATTTTCATTCCTAAAATTGTTCTAAATATAATTATAATGAGAGATGAAAATTAAAACAAAAGTATGTTATTCTTATCAAGTAGATGCTTTGATAAATTGAGTATTTCCAGTGTAACATTTATGCAAGATGAAGAAATATATATATGAAATAATTGTGGTTATATAACTTTTTTTAAATGCGGTGTGTAAGTGTGAATAGAAGAAAAATTATGTACCGGTACTCTGATAAAATTCTATTTTGATATGACTCTTCAGCAAAACAGGATAAAAATATCTGTGTCAAAATCTAAAAGAAATATGCAAATATCTGGATTGGCTTCAGTCACAGTATTTTTATGGTATATCAAGATAATGGTCACCTATAGTTCTTATATTCAGAGACTGGTCTTTGTGTCACCACAATTAGTCTACAAAAGTTATAGAATCAATAGTGTTGAACTCTTAAGCCAAAAGAGCAGGGGAAGGTTTAGAAAGATGTATTAGGAAACGTCAAGCTTCCTCTTTCAATAGTATCATGATTTCTTACAAGTATATATATCCTATGCTGAATTCCATTTCAACCAGAGATTTATATAAGTGAATACCATTAAAAACTAAGACAAATTATTTTTATTTCTTTACTAGCTGGTAACCCGGCGTTGCCTGAGTATTTATTTATCCCAATCCTGTATTAGACAGGAAAAGGAATGAATTATATCTATAGTGTCAAATAAAAGTAATTTTATTTACAGGGTTTTAAAAGTATAAATACAGTATACAAATTATAAAGTAAAATCAGTTTTGCACAATAAAGTAAATGTAAGAAAAAGACACTTGGGCATGGCCCTGTTACCAGTTGTAGAAGAAAGCTGGCTCAACCGCTGTGGTAAGAATTAGAGACCTAGTTGCCTTGGCCAACAGGCTGGGAAAAATTCTACAGGGAACAGCCTTTCTGGTGATTATCTGCATTAGCAGGCACTTCTCCTGACAACTTGCCCTTTAGCTTGAAGCTGAGGGCCTAGGGGGTCTATTTTTTATTTGGTTGGGTTGTGGTTTTTTTAAGAACCAATTCCCCATACCAGAGAGAGCCCCCTTCTGGAATACTGTGAAGCCATTACCATGGCAACTCTATTGTGCTGTACAGTAGAAGCCATTTTAAGGCACAACAGGCTATATCTTAGCAGAACTTTAATCCAAAATGCACACTATCACTGTCAAAAGTACTGTGATTTGACACTATAGATATAATTCATTCCTTTTCATTTCA
>JANHFL010007182.1:51970-62698 GCA_032468155.1 Oxyrhabdium leporinum | reverse complement strand
TATACTTGCTGTGAACCGCCCCGAGTCTGCGGAATAGGGGCGGTATACAAATCGAATAAATAAATAAATAAATAAATCATTACATTCTAGGAGTTATTTTATACTTTTAAGATTACTTTATTATTGTGAAACTATTGTTTTCTCTTTCTAGACCCACAAATGACTTCTAATTGTGAAAATGTAAATTTTCTTTTACAAAGAAAGTTTTCAAATTGTATTGCAAAACTCTGGAACTGTTCTTTTCTCGTGAATTCAAATACTTAAAAAGAAAATAAATTGGGTTTTTTTCTTACTTTTTTGCCAGTAATTCTGAAGCCTTAACAATAGTTGTAGGGTTCAACTATTGCTGTGATGAATTTGGACCACCAGGATGGACATTTTTTTTTATTCCAGCTCACATGTTGTTGATCGGAGAAATGTGTGCTGTCAGCAGCCAAGCTTTATCTTTACTTTTTTTACTCTCCACTCTTATCCTTTTTAAAAACTTTATGGCATGAAAAAAGGGAAATGAGAGAATAATCCCAGCACCCTTCTCATCCCAAATACCATTTTCACATTAAGAGGAATGGAAACTTTTGCAGAGAAGAATTAACTTTAATCTATCTGCAATATCCCATGGAAACAGCTCTCCCTCCTAAATTTGATTTTAAAGGATTAATTATTTTAACTGAAGTTTACCTGTAATGTCTTCTTTTGTTTTGCATTTATTAATTATTTTCAGTTGTATAATGCCAAGACATTCTTAAAGTATTAAACGTGTTTGCTGCAAATCATTTTTTATGTCTTTGTTAAGCCTTTCCCCTCCCTCTTTTCTTGAATCCAGGCACTAGCACTGAAATAGTCTCCTGACAGCTAATACGTTTTGCATTTTGGAAGGCTTTTTGCTATACTGCCAAGGGAGCTGTTTTTTATTTTAAAATGTTTTTGAAGCAATCTTGCTTTAATTAGCCTGTTTGAGAAATTTCATGTCACTTTTCCATGAGCGTGGGTGGGAGAACCTTGGAGCCAGATCTGTCTTTTACTGTTGGAGAGCTGATATAAATCCCAGAGAATGAAAACAAATTTTTCCACTCTCCCATTCTGCCAATAGAGACTTGCAGTCTCTTCTGGTTTCTGCTGTCCAAACTCCCTAAATACTTGCCCTGAGCTAGTCCAACTTGCGATAGTAACACCTCATTATTTTTCCAAGACATATGAAGGGAGTCTAACTCAGTGTTATAAAATTTCCAAGCAAATGGGCCAGGTTTTCCAGCTATAAAAACGGGGAGAAACTACTGATTTTAAAATTGTTTAATTTTTGGAAGAAATTATTTGTTTCCAGAATACATAATGGAAATAAGTTGTGATTTAGAAACAGTAACGTAAATAATATTGAGTTTTATTTTCACAGTGAAAAAGTAAGGAAACAACTGATAAACTATTTCTTTAAAGTGTAACTAATACTAAAATATAAAGTGCTTTGAAGCTGGTAATCCTATGACTTCAATTTGGAACATGGAGAAACTGTCCTTTTGCACGAAGTTCTGTTTATAGCATGTTTCTCAAACGTTTTTGAATTTACATTCTCGTGTTCTAAATATACTGTATAACTAGCATAGGGCAACTTTCAACCAAAAATTATCATTTAATCTTCAGATTAATGTTCAGTATGCGTAAACCCTATAGCTGCTGGCATAGTTCTGGGACGTTATTATAGAACCTAAAATTCCAAACAGACTTCAGAAGGCCAGTACAGGAAATATTGGGCCCTCACATAGGAATAGTATTTCTTTTTGAGCTCTTGGTTTTATTAATATTCACTTAAGTGTTGTTACCAGACAAAACCAATGTGGGCTAGTGAGATCCTGCTGACCTACTGCATTGGAGCATACAGTCACTGCAGTCATGATTTATAGTAGAGGTTTATCTTTATCTTCAAGCATTTCAAGTGCCAGATTTTATGAAACATCTTACTCTAAGTGCAAAACCAGCTACTTTCAACATTTGAAGCTTTAGCTCAAAATGCTTTAAAATATATCAAATATCCTTTGCTGCACACGCACAAAATCATTTCATAAAATTATATGCTTGAAGCATTTCAGAATATTTGCATATTCTATTTTACTAATCCTTAGAAGAAGAATGTGTTCTACTAAAGTTTTCTAAATAAAAAAAATGCACCAGTCAAGGTAATTAAGGCATAATAACTACTTAATATATATCACTGCATTTTGCTGTCTCCAAAAATATGTATCTGTTTTATTGGAAAAATATGCATAGACAATGACTTTGGATTCCCAGGATTAAATTAAGTATATTTTTGGAAATGTTTATTCAATAATTATAGTTACGGTGCTTTGAATATATATATATATTCATTTGTTCTACTTTAGAACTCCTTGTTTCTTGTAAAATTTTACTGTAATTTTAATAGATCTCAAAGACTTTAAATATGATGGTCAGCATGTAATAGAAGTTGACGAGGGAAATACAGCTGTGATTGCATGTGACCTTCCTGAAAGCCATCCAAAAGCCCAGGTTCGCTACAGTGTGAAGCAAGAATGGTTGGAGGCCTCTAGAGGTGAGCTGTGATTGATGGTGGAAAGAGAAGGAACTGAATTAATCATGCTTATTTTATCCTACTTCAGCCCAGGCAACCTGCAAATAAGTGGATTTCAGTTTTCAAAATCTAAGCAGTGACAGGCTGGCTATGGAAGTCTATGCATTTGAAGGCAGCCAAATTAGGGGAAGATTGTTATATTCTTATCTTCTAATCAATTTCAACATTCCCCTATGTTTTCTAATTTATCTGTGCAGTTGTTCTGATTTTTAAAAATATGCTCTGGGTTTTATACACAAGACTCCATGGGTAAACACACATTTCTGTCTATTATCCAGTAGCAATTTCATAACTTTATTATTATCTTTATCACATTAACATGATGTTAAACATAGCCTGTAAAAAGTACACGACTGCCAAAAAACTTTAGGAATGAGTGGATCATACCATACTTATGTTCGGTGTCAAGGGAAGGTATAAGGAATCTTAGAGATGTTAGATATTGAGTCATTTTAAAGCCAAGCTTTGTTCCATTCCACCAATCCACAACAGATATATCAGGTAACAGGAGGGAATATTTTAGTTGGAAATAAGTATATATGAAAATATTGAAGTTGGGAATTTGACAGCTGTTCCAATCGCTTCTTGGCTGAACTGCAGAAAAACATACACACACAGCCGGATGCAAGGGCTGGTAGAAAGATCAATGTAATTCCAATTAAAGTATATTTAGATACCCTGTTTTTCAAAAAAGGTCACAAAGTATCTTAAATTTGCAATGTACATTAGATAAACCTTCTTCGTATTTTATGGAGTTCAAGGCTTTAGGAAGTTTATGTGTATTTTTCCACATTTTCTTTTCCTTTTAGTTGACTTTGAGAGTTATACATTGCCACAATACTATGAGAACTGTTCTACTATGGTTCATTTTAAACTAAGGATATTTTAATATGAGATAGATGCTTTGTTCCACTACTAAGCCATATTTCTTCATTTATTGTTGTCCGATATTTTCAAGTTAATAGGTAATTCAGACAACTTAATTTTTGCTGCAAATTGCAGCAAACTTAGCCAAAAAAATTCATTTTCTATCCATCATGGTAGAACTTGTAGAAATGCTTCTTTTTTTAGAAAATAGTTCTGAATGATTTCTTTATCTTAATAGACAACTACTTGATCATGCCATCTGGGAATCTTCAGATAGTCAATGCCAGCCAAGATGATGAAGGAACTTACAAATGTGCAGCCTACAACCCTGTCACCCAAGAAGTAAAAACATCTGTGTCTAGTGAAAGACTCCGTGTGAGACGTAAGACATTATTTCTGAATATTTGGGTTCCTTGGTTCAAAACTGTTGAATGATGGCATCTCTAGTCTGTAAAGGTTCCAGTAGCATTCACTGGAGGCTATCTTCCTTTGTTCACCTTCTTGTTTGATCTCATATCCACATGTGGTTTGTGTGTGTGTGTGTGCAAGTCTATTATATTCAGTATGACTGAATATATGTCTTATATTTTACTGTGCATTCCTGGATTATCAAAATACAGTTGCCTGCTCTTAGGAAAAAGAAATTATAAAGATGCTTCTGAGATTTTTAGCAAATATTCCTAGACCGGTTATTCCCAGAAAAAGTAACTAACAGAAGCTGTCGTAGCTTCTAAATCTTTTGGCTGCAGAGATAAAACTAGATAAAGAGAACCCAGTTAAAAATGAGTCAAAACATACTTGTTCATTTTGAGGACAATGATCCCAAACTATATCTTTGTGTGTGGCAAATGTATGTGAACCTCTAGGACTATCAGCTCATTTGAAGGGAAAATTAGAGTCAGGTGTTTCAAACGATGGGGCGATAATCAGGTATGAATGTGGGAGGTCCTGCCTTATTTAAATCACAGAATTCTGAATATTCACTATCAAAATCTGATCTTTACAACACAGGTATGCTGGAAGTGTGGTGTGACTTACTTCAGCAAAGGAGATTTCTCAGAACATATGATAAACAGTTGTTGATGCTCACTATGCTGGAAAAGGTTATAAAATTATTTGAACTCTACCAGTCCATTGTTAGACATATTGTGTACAAATGGAGGCAATTCAGTACAATTGTTATCCTCCTGGGAGTTCACCAACCACACCACACCAACCACACAACACCCTCCCAGGAGTTCACCAACCACACCACACCAAAAGCAAGGCACTTGGTTTTATCTAGGCAAGGTGCTAGGTTTCAAACCACTGTCTAAAGAGCTAAAGATCTTTCTTGCATTCATGTGTTTGGTCTTCCCCGTTAGGAAAACACTGAATAATAATGGTATGCATGGCAGGGCTGCAAGGAGAAAACATTACTCTCCAAAAAGAACATTGTTGTCTGTCTATAGTTTGCAAAAGACTATGTGGAAAACCCAGAACACTATTGGACAAATAGTGGATGGATGAGACAAAATAGAATTTTTTGGCTTGAATCAAAAGTATTTTTTGGCAAAAGGCAAATACTGCACTCCATCTGTGAAGCATGGTGGCAGCAGTATCATATTTGGGCCTGCTTTACTGCCTCTGGACCAGGATGGCTTGCCATCAATGACAGAACTATGAATTCTGAATTGTACCTGCCAATTCTAAAGGAAAATGTCAGGTTAGGGGTTCCTGAACTAAAACTCAAGTTGTACAGTCAAAGAATTGTTAAAGCAGAAGTAAGTTAATATTGAGATGGCCGAGTGGAAATCCTGACCTAAATTCTATAGAAATGTTGTAGAAGGACCCAGAACAGGATATTCATGCGAGGAAGTCCACCAACATCTTTGAGTCAAAACTGTTTTGTGAAGAGGAATGGACTCAATTTCTTCCAAGCCGATGTGCACGATTGATCAACCATTATCAGAAATGTTTAGTTGCTGTTATTGCTGCTTAGTAGGACATATCAATTACTGGAAGCAAAGGTTCACATATTTCTACCACAGAGAAAGATGTAACTTTGGATAATTTTCCTCAACAAATCAATGAATGAATATAACATTTTTGATTGCTTTGTTTAATTAAATTCCCTTTATTTAGAATTTATGTAGAGGTCATGTTTTAAATCATATTTATGCAGAAATATTGGACATTCAAAAGTTCACAAACTTTTAAGGTAGTATATATATATATATTTTAAATCACAGAAATGTTGGCAAAACCTATCAGCATCTACTCTGAATGGAGTGATCCTAGAGACCTTTGAAAGTAGTAGTTGGTTTACCACTTAACTCCCTTTTCCACCCTTTTGATAGTAATATGTTTTCTGTTAAGTATAGTTCACTGAACACAAAAAATGAATGAATGAATGGTTAAAAAATGTGTGCCATATAGGATAGAATGCCAAGTGTGCTGATCACTAGATTGTAAATTAGATCCACATACATACTAGTAACAATAAATCTGACTATTTAGAAACATTACCTGATCTTCCTTTCATCATTTTTGTGAAGTAAAATATAATGAAATTTGTAAACATTTCAAGTATCAAAAAAGGATAATTAAAGTAATATGTGCTAGGTTGATATCTTAATTTTCTGAAGTGTCCATGAAATATTATGTGGCATCTTTCTGCAACACATGTTATAATGATGTTACAAATGATTCTGTTTGGTAACTTGCAAAAAAAGTCCAAGTTTTAGATCTTTAGTGATAAAGTTTTAAAGACAAAGATGTTGAAACTTTATAATTTTGTTTAATATGTTTTTAAGAGACAACCATTTATTTTGGCCATTTCTGTTTTATAATTACTTTGCTTTATCTGATTTTGCATTAGGCTCAACAGCTGAGGCTGCTCGCATAATTTATCCCACAGAGGCCCAGACCATCATAATCACCAAGGGCCAAAGCCTCATTCTTGAATGTGTAGCTAGTGGGATTCCAACTCCACGTGTTACTTGGACTAAAGATGGCTCCAGCGTCTCTGGCTACAATAAAACTAGGTTCCTTCTCAGCAATCTTCTGATAGATGCAATCAGTGAAGAAGACTCAGGGACTTACAGCTGTATGGCTGACAATGGCGTCAGGAAAGCTGCAGCAAGTGTTATTCTCTACAATGTTCAAGTATTTGGTGCGGAGAATTGTAACTTCTTTTCTATTTTTGTTCTATTAATGGTTGTATGGATTGTATATTTATATATTTCAAACTAAATCTCTTCATTTATAATGCATTAATTTGGATTTCTGTACAGAGCAGAGCATTGGACATAACATCCTCTCTAAAATCTGAAATTCTGGCCTTGAATACACAGAATTCGACTTCACTATAATTTTCAGAGCAGTTCTAATTTCTCAGTTTGTTGGCTGGAGGGGATTAAAGTGGGAAGGAACTGTTTTTCTGGTACCTCTCCTTAATTCCCTTGATTTTGTAATATAAAGCCATTCCTATTTCTTGAGAAGCACTAACGTAAAATGCACAAATACTGTATGCAAGTATAGGCTTAACTATGGGGGCTATTGTCTGAAATCACTTTTTATTACTGAGTAATATAATACAGTTTAAGCAATCATGGCAGACAAATAGTGCCATAAGTCTATAAGTAAAAGTAAAACTATTTCTCTTTGGGTACAACTTTGTCAGCACCATACTTCACAGAGATGTCTATTTCAGAGATAGCCATTCTTTCATCATTCTCCAAATGACTGACAGTATAATTGTATCTTCTTTTCAGAACCTCCAGAAGTTAGTATGGAATTAGCCCAGGAAATCATCACTTGGGGGCAAAGTGCAAAGTTTACCTGCAGAGTTCGAGGGAATCCGCAGCCTTCAGTGATGTGGTTGCGCAATGCAGTTCCCCTCTTTTCCAGCCATCGAATGCAACTCTCTCGTAAAGCTCTTCGTCTTTCTAGTGTAGGGCCTGAGGATGAAGGAATATACCAATGCATGGCAGAAAATGAAGTTGGGAGTGCACAAGCTATGATACAGTTGAGAGTTTCCCAACCAGGTAAGTCTCTAGTGAAGTTAAGGTAACAGAATAATCATCTTTCAGATCTGTCTCTCCTTGTAAGACTAAGGGGAGACATAACAGTTTTCCAATACTTGGTCTGTCAAAGGGAAGGCAGTGTGGTTTAGGGAAGAGCAAAAGGGAAGTTTTCCAGAGAGTTCCAAACTTAAAATAGAAAGACTCTGGGAGAGTAAAGTGGCCTGTATCTTGGAGTTGTGGGTGTTCCATCACTGGAATTTTTCAAACAAAGATTTGCCCATTTGTCTAGGACGATTTGAAACCTCCAGTGTCCCTTCAAGTCCTTTGATTCTTTGTTTTTTTCTTAAGCTTCTTGATGTTTCCGTTCCTGATTTTGATTAATACCAAATTAAGGAGAAATATTCAAATGCCTGCTGAAGATTAATGTGACATTAAAGTTTCATTCTTGATTATTGACACTGATGAGATGTCCTTTGTAAAAAAGTTAGTGGATTTGCCAAAATCTATATTTTGCAAATGCTAACCATGGCCATTGTCTTTCCTCTTATATTCCAGAAATAAGTCAGATATCACAGCAGGAACCTGTTGGAGATTCAGCACAATCTGCCACCTCATCTACTAGGTTTACCAATAGTGAAAAAATGCCAAAAGGAAAAGCTGTTCTTTTGAAATCAAAACCTACAGAATCAGCAGCACCTGTCCAGTGTACCTCAAAAGAATTGGTTTCTCCAGCTGAGGCCCCAGTCATACTTAGCTCTCCTCGAACTACCAAAACTGATGGATATGAATTGTTGTGGCGACCACGGCATGATAACAAAACACCTATCCTCTACTATATTGTAAAGTATCGCAAGGTTAGCATATTCCGAGTATTATTATTATTTTGTTATATTCCATCTGTATTAACAGCAATATCAATTTTCAGTTTCCATGGAAAGCTCCGTATATCTTATATTTTTTTGACTGCTTATGTAGCATCAGCCTTTCCTTCCATTTATAATGGACAGAAGTCTTGTCCTGTGCACTGGTGCTAAAGGTTGTGGACAGGAGGGGGTGCATTGTGAGTATTAACACAAAGAAATACCCTGTAGATAGTTTACAATAATGTAAATGAAGATGAAAATCAGCAGAGAAGAAATCTGAAGTGTTGGAAAGAGGCTGTTGATGAACAATATATATAGCTACATTTGTAGTTACCAACTCAGAACATGTATATGTTTTAGCTGTGGTATTTGCATTTTTTTTTACTTTTCATATAATTATATATAATTATATAATGTTAATGAATACTTTATTTCTTAACAATAAGAGATAAAATGAGAGATGCTACTGGATTTTTTGGAGCCAAATTTAAAATTAATACACTGCTTTTACTTTATATTTATTTAAAGTAAATAAAGTAAATTGATGAACTCAGTCATCAAGTGAAGCAGTAGATAAGGGAAAAATCACATGACTTTGATCATGCTTGCAATTTTACTCCAGCTTTCTTTTGCTTAGCAGCATTAGAATAATAGTTTTGGCCTTCCTGGGTAAACCAGACAGGAAACACAACTATATAAGTTCACTGTGAGGCTACATCAACCAAATCTTGCAAGACTGAAATACAAAGGTTCTTTTTCAAAAGGCAACTGGGCTTTGTCTTTGCTTGAAGATGTTTCACTTCTCATCCAAGAAGTTTCTTCAGTTCTGACAGTTCTGAGAACTGAAGAAGCTTCTTGGATGAGAAGCAAAACATCTTCAGGCAGAAACAAAGAAAGTCCAGTTGCCTTTTGAAAAAGCATCCATGACCTGGATGAATGAGAATCTCCATAAACATCTGAAAGTATAAAAGACCCTTTTAACTATTAGACCAATTAGGATAGTTCCCATGTTTCTTTCTTAAATATTAAACAATTATGGGTTTCTGCCATGGATGGTTTCCTTCGTAGTATCTGCTCTCTTCTTTCCTCAGTGTTATCTATGATTTCCATTACAAATATGCCCCGCCAGGCGAGCCCAAACAACGGATAAGGTTTCTCGGGCTCAATTCATGAGGCAACTGATTAAAAGAGCAAATCTTACAGCCCTTTTCCCCACTCCCCTGCCCTTGGGAAATGGTCACTCCAGTGGTAGGATAATGTTTGTATTTAGGGAGGAAGGGGTTACAAGACAGTCAGCAGACACACAATGGGAAATACACATAGAAAGGAATGAGCTAGTGCTGGCTTTTTGCCTAGTGCGTTCCTGCTTAGGAAGCAAAAAAAAAAAAGCCTTCAGTGTGAAATTGATTAGGATCTTGTCATTGTTAGACAACAGCTGCAAGTCAGCTGGTAGGTTCTAATCAACTAATGAAGGTCCCAGAGCTGAGCTTGTTAATTTACCTTGTGCGCTTTTTAAGGATGTGCTATGCCAGGGCTGTCAAACTTGTGGCCCACGAGCCAGATATGTCACGTGCTGGCCACGCCCACACCCAGTTTAGCGAAGGGGAATAAAGTCACAACAAGTCACGTGATGACACTGTGACAACGCAAGCTTGACACCCTTGTGCTATACGGAGAAGAAAAATACCTCAGGAATAGATGACTTATTTAGGCAATCTCTGCACTGCAAGGAAGAAAAAAATAGGTCAGGATAATAAGTGCTAACTGACTGTACTGGCAAATGTGACTGAGAGAGAGACATTGTAAAGGTCATAAATAGAGGCATTGGTCACAAAGTAACTGAATTGTAACTGTCCAAGGCAGTTGCTAAATGAAGAGTATTTGTACTAAAATGCATATAAAAGTTCAATTTTTAAACATGGCCTTATACCTAGAATACAAATAACATTGACTACCAATGTTACTATTAACAATATTAATGTATATTGTGTATTGTGATAACATTTTAATAATAATGTTGCTAATGTAACTATCATTAGTTTCTGCTTCTCCTGATCTACTTCTCTACTGATATTTTATTTTTTATGAACGTGGATTTGCAAAATATTGAGATTTGTCTACATTAAGTTAAGCTTCTTCAACTTTTCAGATATCAGTTTAAACTTTCTTAATATTAATGTGGGGTTCTCCAGCTTGGTGCCCTCCAGATATGTAAAGCCCATAATTGCTTGATAGTCAAATATTGAAAAGGGTGCTATTTTGCTATTTATTCTGTTGTTTACCCTCAGAGATGGTTGTTTGTGAGATATGTGGCTATGCAATAAATAAATAAATAAATAAATAAATAAATAAATAAATAAATAAATAAATAAATAAATAAATAAATAAATAA
>JANHFL010007182.1:21695-41409 GCA_032468155.1 Oxyrhabdium leporinum | reverse complement strand
CTTCTTCATCCACCGTCCCTCCAAGACGATTTAGGTCGCTAAGACCCCCCTCCGAGCTGGATTCGGGACTCTCCATCAGAGACCCATCGGAGATCCCGTCTCGCTGCGATTTCAGCCCCGCCCATCTCTCATCCAAATCTTGATCATGTAACCACAGGGACATTACAATAATTGTAAGTGGAAGGACCCCTCATAAAGTTTCAGCACCTTCCTAGTTTTGAATATCACTAAACAAAGTAATTAAGCAAGGACTATCTATAAAATTGCTTGAAAATATAATCCAATGAATATGGTAAAACGGGGTACGAGCAGGAAGGTAGGATTTAACTGGGGAAATCCTTTGTATTCTTTGCAACATAATCCCAGAATTCTCAATTGCATACTATAAGAGCTGGAGAGCATGCTGTGAGGAGGAAAGGTGGGAATCTAATTGTGGGTACAAACACAAAAATCTATGTTCAATTCAAATCTTTTGTTAACAGTTGTGCTAGTTGATCTATATTCCCAATCTAATCTGTATATTTCCTTGTTTCAGAGCAGGCTATAGATTTGAGCTTTCCAGGAGCAGGACTGCTAGTACCATCTTGCCAGTATACCATGGTGCCTTTGCGAGGTGTTTCTACTCCTCAAGTTAATGGGCTACATTATGCAAATGGTGGAAATGGTCATTTTCCTTCTGCTACAATTGGATATTCCTATGCGAAGTCATATGATTGCAACTCAGATGAAGCTCAACAGGTAAATTTTTCATCCAACTTTGGAAACTGTTAAGTAACCTACTTCTCATGCTTCTCATAAAATTTTTGCTAGTATTCAATGTTGGATATTTCTACAACTGGTTTACTTTACAAGATAGAAGTTGAAGGAAAATGTTTGCCAGAAATATCAATTTCCTACTTAAATTAAAGGAGGATTCAATGGTAATAAGCAAATAAGTTTCAGTAAAAATACTGAATAGTTGATTAAAGTAGAACCTCTGAGTTTATAGCTGGAGAAACAAGCCCCAAATTCACATATAATAAAAGATCTATTTGCACTCTAAAACATACTAATATAAAGTTTCTATGGGTATTGAGTCCAGTTTTCCAAATCAGCTTTATTTTTGTAATGCTGGATCCAATCTTAATGCTAAATTCTTGAAATTGAGTGCCTGCTGCATCACTTCTTAACTTGGCTGACTTGAACAGACTTGACATCTAATCCTCAATCCTTCTGTTTATTTTTTTAATGTGCTTATTTTTCTTTTTGTTCTCAGCAAAATGAAACCAATGCTTTTCTGCAAGGGAGGGTACTACAAAATGGAAACAATTTACCTGAACCCCAAAGGTATGGTTTATTTCTGTGGGATATTTTCCTTCTTGGTTTGATGGAGAATGGGATATTTTATTGGGCAATCTTTTCCTCTAAAGTCTTTTTTAAAATGTAGATTGAAAATTTAAATATATTGAAATCATCATTTGATTGTTCTTATACTTGAGTATACTCAAGTATGACCAATGTAGTTATGTTTTTTGATTATCTAAAATATTTTTTTCATAACACATCAAAGCAAAAAAGTAATTGATATAATTGGAACATATTTTATTATGGGAATCAATTTCGTGTGAATTGTTAGCAACTACAAGTTTTTCTCCAGGATGATTTGTCCCCAGCCTAATTCTTCAGCTATTCCAATGGTACACCCATTTCTGCCTTAATTAAGTCAATCTACCTTACCGCTGGTCATCCAATTCTCTTTCCTTCCACCTTTCCCACAATTATAGCCTTTTCCAGACAGCTACATCTTCACATAATATATTCAAAGTATGACAATTTGAGCCTGGTCATTTGTGTCTGAAGTGAGGACTATGGGTTGAACTTTGTTTTCTTGGCTAATCATATTTTCAGGGGTCTTCTTAAACACTAACATTCAAAACATCAATATTGTTTCTATCTAGTTTTGTTTTCATGGAATATCTGCATGATTCTGATGTTAGTATATAATAGACACATCCTGGCATTTGAATATTTAGAGTATATTTACTCTAGTTATCTATAGAACATTCACTTATACTATTCAAATCATGTGTTTTACAATGCATAGAAATCTGGTCCTCCTAAGAAATAATTAGCATTTTAACGCATAATGAATATCTCTATATTAATTTGTGCTTTTCATTTGGAATCTGAGATGTGAAAGAAAATTAAGCACTTGACAATTTCTGTCTTACCTTTAATATCTGTATATATAAGAAATTCAATAACTGGATCACTGATGACCTCACATGCTTCTGTCTCTTGTATTTAGGCTGACCAACCCTGGACTAGAACACAGTTCTTTTCTCTGTGGTCTGCCAGATGACTCCATAAATCAACTGTTACAGCAACATGACAACTGCCAAGACCAACACCACCATCACAAACAACTCCTTAGCCTGTGTCACTCGACACTACAAAGAAAGATGGGAAATTCCACTATGGAAGACATGAGGAATCCCGTCTTCCATACAGGTCAGTACCAGAGAGATCTGAGGTATTTTTTAAAATCAGAAGAAAAAGTATTGATTTGTAGAAGTAATGAAGAGCAGAATAAGGGAAGATCAGTGGACACAAGATATTTCTATTCACACAAAGTTCTGTATTATATATGTATTAAAAATTAAGCACTTGCTGGAGATCATCATTTTTAATGACCCCATAATCCCTTGCGGGGTGGAGTCTGGGCAACTGAGTGGAGCTGAGTGATTACTGGCCAGATGCCCTTCCTGTCGCTAATGCAGAGTTTTATTCAGCAGATATACTCATAGTGCCTGGCGAGAGAAATCTGCCTCTACCTAGGATCGAACTCACAGCCTCCTCATTGTGAGGCAAGAGCTCCACCTCTATGCCACCGCATCACTCAAGCATTTGCAAGAGATAATCTATTAATAATCAGACTTGCTCATTAGGGATAGCACAATTATATTTCTTATTTATATTGCTACTTAAAATCTGTATATTTACCAGTAACTCAAAATGTCAAACAAAGGTATCTGGTAGGGCCACCAAAAATGTAAATAGATTGGTATGAGTCTGAACTGAAATGTCAACAGTGATTGTCAGGAAGCTTTACTAATATGCATCTTAGTAAGCTATAGAACTGTATATTAGATTTCTTTATTAATCAAATACCAGAGAAAATTACTGAATTTTTTTTCTTTTACCAGTAATTCTTAACATTGTTAGCTCATGTCTTCTCATCTATAATGTATCAGTATATATTCCTATCTTGTTTCCCCCCCCACAAAAAAAAATTATGCAGGATCACAGAGTTCATTACAATTTGGTTTCTCTTCAAAATATTTGGAATAGATGAGTCAGATAAAGAATGCAGTTTGATTCTTATTCTTTGTATTTTCAGATTCCACTTGCTGTCTTAGTCTAGTACCTGTTGAACACACAGGGGGAACAGATGTATGCCAAAAGAGAAGACATGTGTGGCCCACAAATCCAGAGGATGTTTCTTCAGGAGAAAGCTCAGAGAAATATTTGAATAGCTTGCCTCTACATAATTCCTCAGATACTTGTTCCAGCATCAGATAAGGAACAAGCTGCCTTACAAAGATTATTCTAAACAGAGAAAAGTTTATTTATTTTTATATTACATTTTTATTTATATATTTATGTATTTGTAAATAGATGTACATGTGCCTTCTAAAATTACAGAGAGGAATTATATCATATGAAAATTACAGCAGGGAATAAACGAAGACTAAGTCAACCATATATATTTTTGTTAGATCATGGACTTGAAAAGACAGATTACTGCTTTATGTCTTAAAAGGGCATTGGAGCTGTCTTCATTTTCCAATTGCTAGAATTGTATTTCTAATGATGAAACTATGGGAAAATCTTTTTTTATAATCGTTTTGGAAGATTTTCATTGCAGAATGCCAAATACAAAAGTTAACGCACCATTTACCTGCATTAAAAGCAAAATATATATACTGTGTGCCAGTAATGAAAAAAACACCACGTTTCAGAAATAAAGCATTTCTCCTTTTTTATTGAACTTGTTTTTGTAAATATTTGTTTGCTTTTTAAATCTTGACAACTGTAAAATGATCCCTACAGTTCTTTTAATTTAAAAAGTTCACTGAACTATTTCAAGTAGGAATCAACAAGATATAGTTATTCAATAAAAGGAAGCCACATTTATAAGTATACCTGCATAGCACAACAGGTGTACTGACTAGAATACATTCTTGCTGATTCCAGAGTTTTCTACTCAAAAAGCTTTCAACAGAAAGAGAAGCAAATTTCTCCATATTATGTTAAATAATTTATTTTAAAATTACTATTCCACAGTGCTACCATTCTAAGTTTCTTTCTTAGTATATTTCCACAAAATATGAATTCCTCTTCCTCTGGATTACTCTAAATGCATGCACCCAATCCAGTCAAATAAATTCAGAAGCCCCTTCTGCAATTGTATAGAGTTATGTGAAGACCAAGAGGCAACTGCTGTTACAATGCATAGCCCAGAAATGGGGAAAGGAAGGACCAAACCAGAAGAGCTCTCCATGCGTCAAGCTCTTTGGCAACTGTCACAAATTGATAGTAATTATTTCCAAGCAAAATTTTCAGATTTTTCCTTAGCAAGATGTATAGAGATGCAGTTACATGAATTCAACAACTAAGCTATTTAGAACCAATTTATTTCTAAAACATTCAGGTGGAGCCTTCATTTTTTAAGAGTGAGGAAGTCTTTTACTGATAACAGAAAAACACAGCTTATCTCCTGAGTTTTTATCAAAAACTTAGGAACTAATCATTATAGAGACCCTTATAGAGCTCAGGTTTGCTATTGTATCAGTAGTGGGGAACAAATGGTCATTCTACCTGTCCTGAACAATTACAATGTGGGAGGAGGGAGGAAGGGATTGGCATCCAAGGCTTTCTCACTTAGGGAGTTCCATCTAAGAGATTTATTTTGGGGTTAGCTGGTGTCTCTAAACTTCCACCATGCTAAAGCTGTTCCCTCTTTCTGCCCCCCTGCCTCCCAATACTTACTTGGCTTGCTAAATCTATACTATATTTCTCTGTGCCATTTGGGTTCTCTAAGTTGCTTTCTTTTCCAAGTGTCCCCCACATCAGCTTCTCTCCTCTCCCCTTCCTTTCAAGGGACTTGAAGAAACAGAGCTCTGGCTTCTACCTCTTCTTTTTCTGAAAAATATTCTAGACCAACATGGAACTAGACATGCTCAGAAAGGGAAAGGAAAAGAAATACAGTCTACCAAGATTATTATTTTTAATTCTTTTTAAAAATGGGACTGAGAAGTGAGATCCCCAAGAGTCAACGGCTTAAAAGTCAGATTACTATAAACAAGTAATATGGTGAGACTCAGGCTCAATAGAGTGTTAAATATTTAATTACTCCCATATGCTTTATAACATAATATGAACATTAAATTAGAATCTGTTAGTTAACTATGAAAATTATAAGCAATTCACTTAGCTGAGCAGCCAGCAAGTGACACTGCCAATTTCAAAATCTGTAACAGCTTAAAATACTGCTGAAGGAATAGTGATGACATGAGAACTCTCTGCTGATAATTTTTTTCTCAGCCAACTGCATCTTGACAGAATGCCAAGGCTTGCCCCCATTTTCCAGGTTATTGGTGGCTTACTTTGGATCTGGCTTAGTCCAAAGATTCTCATGTGCAGCATGCCACCGGGTAATAATACATTATTGTTTCATACTGTGATAAAGACACGGTTTTACCAGCAAACTGTGAGAACAAATTCCCATTTGCAAATTATTGCTTGTTTGACATGTACAAATATGTATGTTGGGATAGGAAATAGAACTATTCAGAGATTTTTAAGTTGCGACCCTTCATATACCCACAGGAAACCCAACCGATTAGAAGAATGAGAGATACAGTCTATTTTTATCAAGAATGTTTCTATATCTTTAATAACTGTCATTCAAATGGTACAGTTTTTTTCAATCACTGCATCTCCACAGAAGTTATAATCTTAAAAGTTCAACCTAAACAATAGTTCAAGGCAAAGCATTTCTTCCAGAATTAAAATAAACAAGGGTAAACTCTCAAGACCACTTTGCTGGTTATATACATGAAATGAGACTGATTTTTATATTAAACATACACACCACTCGCCAAACCTAGGATACTGTTTAATCTATAATCTCATCTCGCTGGAAAAGACTTTGAGAGGCTGGAAAGATACGGCCATCCTTTCGACTCAGGAGAGTTATTTCTTCTTTCAAGACTTCAGCTTCTTGGGCTTGCAGCTGAACAAGTGCAATTAATTTTTCCCTTTCCTCAATATCTGCTCTGCGAGGTCCTTGAAATTCTGCTCCCTGTGAAACAAAATACAGAAACTTTTCTAAATCTCAATAATAATCATTCAGATTGGTTGTTGTCCAGGACAACAAGGATTGCGCTAGGTGTTGAGTTCCTGAATGTCTGGTGACAAGTGGGCTATGGGACACAGGATTGTTGGCTGAGCAGCCAGTGCCAGCAGCTGCAGAACTACTGGAAGAAAAGTTGTTTAGTGGTCATAAGTATAGGTGTACAAAGTATACAAAGGCTAAAAACAGAAATATTAATATTGCTAATACAAATCAAGTCCAATGAGAAGGTGATATCTGAAAAAAAATCTGCACCAGTTCTAGAAAGAACCACATCCACAACCAAAAACAAAGAATAAAAGCTAGCAAATCAATATTATATTACTATATATGAATGTTATAATACAAAATAAATATTCACAGAAGTAGAATTGGAAGAACACTTAGAAAATACAAGCGTTGACAAAATTTCCATCTGTCAATTACAAAAGCTATTGGATCCACACATACACTATGCCAATACAGTATAACATGCTAGCTTCTTTGGAAGAACTCAGTGCAAATGAAAGCCAACAGCAGCTAAAGAACTGCCAGCTACAATTTCACAGTGTTAAATACACATTCTTCACAACTAAACAAGTATGCTATCCCCTTTTTGGCTTGATGAAAATTATGTTTTTGTTTGCTTGCAACTTAGATAAAAGTGCAATGTGTAACTAGATTTAATATCTTAATTATGGTGATTAAACTATGGTCTTATATACAATAAAGGTCATAGATCAATTTGAGTATCCTGAATAGTAGCCACATATACAGAATAACAAATAACGGTCAACCTCTTGTTACAACCACTGTAGAAATCTTAAAAGATAAAAAAAATGCTTTTGGGGTTAGTACTCATGAATTTCTAAACAAAGTAACACATACCAAGTTGTTCTGCAGTGCATCCAATTTAGCTTCAAGGTTCATCTTTTCTATGCAAAATGCATTCATTTGCTTTAGTTTACTAGTATTTTCTTTTGTTACCATCATCTGCTGCTGACGCACCTCAAGGATTTTATTCTGGAAGAAAGCCAGCATATAAATTAATTTATTAATAACTCCATCCATATCTTGTATTTCCACTTGAGAGCTCAATATTTCCCTTCACTTACCATAACAGCCAATTTAGTACTGTCTGAGAACTCTATCAGTGTGCATTACTGGTTAGGTAGGGATCTGAAGATGTACCACCCTCTCAAAAACAGGGTCAATATTCGTAAATCACAATGAAGTTGACTTCTGAGTTAAGCAGTCATGTGATTTTGGCAATAGGGCAAAGGTCAGAGCCTTTGACTTTCCTGATACTTTAAGGAATTTATCTTTTTAAATAAACTGTAATGAACCATTACAGATACGCAGTCAAATAAATCGGGAGAAATATAGAAAGACTAAGTATTATATTGAGCGTCATATGTATCTAGGAAGAATTCATGCTATTGGTGCAGAGCTGAACCCGACTTGGCTTCCTCTCCAGCCCCCTGCAGCACACTTGATTTCTAATTTCTGACTGACCTCACGCGAGCCAGACAGGGACAGGCAGAAGTGCCAGATGTGGCCCAGGGGCTGTAAAATACCTAAGTCTGTATTACCCAGTACACCAAACTGTTTTCTTTTTAGAAAACTAGAAATAAAAATGAAGCATGAAGCGACTAAAATGAGATATCATTAAGATTATTTAAGTTTCGCTCCATTTTTTCAAAAGGCAATGTCAACAAAAAAATAAAAATTTCTCAGTTTCTATTCCTGAGATATATTTTTGTCCCTCAGTTTCCTATCACCAGTTCTAACAACTTATCTGAGCCAATATTAAAAAAATTGTTAACATTGTTTCCAACCTTGCACATAATTTCGACAAAATAAGAAAACAGATTACATGAAATGCAATATGTGGTTTAATGCAGTGAAGTCTTTTTTGACTCCATTTTTTAACCATGCCCCAAGCATCTTCAATGCCAATCCATCTCATACTTTCAAAGGCTGATTCATAGTATTGCTTCAATATCAAGTCATACCTCCCATTTTTTTAATTCTATGGCTTGAACTTGCTCTTTCTCCATTACTTTCATCCGGAGTTCTTCCAGGTTTGTGTTAACAGAAAGAGTCTGCAGGGCTTCCAAGTCTACAATCCGGCCAAATTTCATCATCATCAGCTGATTGCATTTCTCTTCCAGTTCTAAAAGATGGAAGCTTTATATGTTTTCCATCTTTTAAACAACATTTTAAATGATATTGTCTTGAAATACTGAAGCCCAATATTACATTTTCAATAAATACAGCAAGGATGCACATGAACATATCATGCCTAAAACAATCTTCTGTTCTCATTGTAAAAGTAGGAAAGAATGCTTACAGTTTACCATGTGCTATATCATTTTACTGTCTGAGATGAAGTACAAGACGGCATCTTTTCCTGAGCCTCATATAGAAATTGAAGCAGACAAATAGCTTTATCTTACTTTGAAAAAGTGAGTTCAGCAAGTTTGATGAGAGAGTTAAGTTAATTAAGAATTTGAGGGGAAACAAAATCACCCAACATCTTTTATTCCTTTAGAGAGCAGTAGATAGTGCAAGACCAGCTAAGCTCATATTAGACCTAAGTGATTCCTTTTTAAAAACAAATTGTGATAACTGAAATTAACATGCTTGATTAGAAAGCTTAAGGCAGTCCAGAGGATACATAGCACTGTGCCCCAATGTCTTCTTCAAATCACTAATTAAATATTGCTGGTATTTGCTATATCACCTTCCTAATGGTAAGTCTGTCTTAGTGGTTCAATATCTAGGGCTGTATTGATCTGTAGAAGGAATGTTGTAAGACATTTCTACCTTTCTATGTCAACATCTACATTTCTAGAAAACAGCTAGAGTAAAACTAGACTTGCAGGAAATAGTAGTTCATCATCTATTTGCCCTGAACCAAAATGAAAAGTCATTACATACTAATTAACTTGAAATTAGCAACTCACGCTCAATTGTATGTGCTATTTCTCTTCTGTCTCGAATTAGTTGTTTATGCTGCTCCCGGGCTTTCTTATAAAGGGACCTCTGTTCTAATTTTTCCTGCTGCAAAGTCATAATTCTTTGCTGCAAGGCCACTAAAGATAGACTGGTAAATACCAAAGACTGTGAGAGGTCAGAGGGAATTTCTCCATTCGATATATATTCCACCTGTAAATAAAAGTAGAATGTACATAAATCTGGAGAGCTCTGTATTATTTTGCTAATTCTCACTGATTTTCTAGAAGAGCGTCCAAGATTTGCTCATATGCTTCTAGGTGCACTGCGAGTCTAGAAAAACAAATACTTCTGTTCAATTATTGAAGCAGCTTCTTGAATGAAAAGCAAAACGTCTTCAAGGAAAAACAAAGTTTTTCCAAAAGGTGCCTTTTGAAAAAGCACCTTTGGCACAATTCTGTCCAATATTTCAAATAGATCGGTTATGAAGATGGCTTGAAAAACGCTTCAGTTGTATACCAGTAGCAATAAACAAAAAATTTACAAGCCATCATATACAAAAGCAAGGATTTATCAAAAGTCCAATCAGCAGCAGTAAAATCCGTCTGAGTCATCACCTGGTGAAGTTTTAGAGGCACTACAACGTGCAGCTCATTCAGCCTCTGCTGCTTTTCTCTCTGAAAGGCCTCAAGTTCCCATTCTGCAACATCTAGGCTGGTTACTACTACTTTCACCTGTTAAGAAATAGCCATGTTACAAAAGAACGATCTTATAATGCAGGCACTGTCCACCACAAAATGATTTATTAGATTAAGGTAAAGCAGGAGAAAGTGGTCCATTATTTTTCTGCTATAGGAAAACAATTTTTTGGGGGGTCAGTTTTTTAGCTAAGGGAATAAGGAAGTGATAGCAGCTGCAAAGCAAAGAATATTATCAAGCAACATGTCTCCTATGTGCAAGATACAATTAAAGGACCTTTCTCTCTCTGCTAATAGCAATACTCTAAAACAAGCCTTTTCATTGCTACTTTTGTTTTCAGAGTCATTTCCTGACTACAAACAAGCATGTTGTCACGTAGTCCAAATGGATGTTTACTATATTTCTAATATAATCCATATTAAGAAAAGTTAATTTCGGCAGCAAACATATCAACGATAACTTTAAGTCACCACAGGACATCTCATCTGTTATTTCAGATAATGATTCCAAACTTCAATGAGTAGAATGAATACTGTCCAAAATTTGTTTTATACAATTGTTGCTTCCATAAAGTAACTATTCCAGCCTTAGTATCCTAACCCACATCTAATTAAACAGCAAAGGTGGACTTTCAGGAATGTATTACTAGCTAGGGGACAAGCCTAGCTAGTTGAGAAAACCATTGTACCTTCTTTGTCAATGCTTCATATTCTTTCCTGGAATTTTCAATAGCTTTTTTCTCCTCAGCTAAAGCCTCCTCAATATCTAGTCGTTTCTCTCGAAGCTGCAGTGTGTTCTCAAAGAGTGCCTCATCACAATCTGACATAAGAAAGAATTCAAGTTAAATAACTGCTATAGTTTTAACTTAGTCTGAAGTTCAGTTATTTTAAAACAGCAATCTAAGAATTAGCTTAAAGATGTAAGCTGTGCGTAGTTATTTAGAACTGTGCTACTACAAATACTTCCATACCTTCTGAAATATGCTTCTAAATAGATATGCATATTTTTGAACTGCACAAATGCCAGCCATTAGGATCATCCATATTACTTTAATCATAAATTTTAGAGTTCCTGCTCTGAAATAAAAGTATCAAGAGAAGCGATAAAGCAATGGAACTATGACATTCTCTCAACCAGGAAGAATGGATTTGGAAATACCTGAAATCTTAGCTGGTAAATTGCATTGGTGATTCTTTGTGAAACAGCAATTTGTTAAGATTAGGGAGGGAAGAAAAAGTAATAGTGTAGGGATGAGCAAAAATGATAGATTGGAAGTTAAAAACAGCAATGATAAAGCTGATTGCAGAGGCTGTTATAGTTTGGGAATGGAAGTATTATGACAAAGAAGAAGAAAGCAGAACATATTAATTGTTGGAAGATACTGGAGGAATTGAGTCTTCATCTCTTTCTGTGCTTTCTGTTCAGAGAACTGTGCCCTCAAAAGTGTGAAGTTAAATCCTCAATATCAATAGGAGAGAATATTTTTTTCAATTTTTCAATTTGTTTTATTTACATAACGTATAAAAATTCAATTTCAATTAAACAGTTTGTTGTCTGGGTGCAATTATTTTTAGGAAATCATAATCAAAATGTTTACAATAATATTAATTCAATGATAATAATAATAATAGTTTACTTATCTACTTTTACAAATCTCCTTTATAACATTAATCCTTTTTGTATCCCCATGTTTCTAACTTTTGTTTTTATTATCTAACCATTGGTAAAATAAGTTCTATGTCGAGAAATATTTGTAGCTCAGAGTTTTGAATTAAGGGGTTCTTGGTGCTCTCTGAGCTTGGTTGTTTTCTTGCAGATGTTTCATTACCAAACTAGATAAGATCATCAGTGATCACCTAGTTTGGTAAGGAAACATCTGCAAGGAAAGATCCAAGGTCAGAGAGCACCAATGATCCCAGAGTTCTCAATAAGGTGTTGATTCATAACGTGAAGGGGAAGGGGGCTCCTGAACTCGTAGCTCCTGCTAAAAGAATATAGCTGCCTCTGGCTGATCTTTAGTTGCACTCCTACCTGGACCACAAATGTTTTGGTAATAACAACTAATGTCTTGATCTTCACACACTGCAAGTTTACCGCAACTCACTATGTGTAGGGTAGTCTTTGGAGATGATTTGGAAGCTTCGATTGATCTAGAATGCAGTGGTCAAATTGCTGACAAACAATCCAGCTGCTGCAGGATAATACTAATTTTGAGATCAGTGCATGGTTAACAATAATCTGGGCCCAATTCAAGCCCTATGTGGCAAAGCACTGAGTTACATTGTGTACTGCCTTGCCAAAATTGATTTTGCCAAGTCTGAATATTTTAGGCTGAGCTGCTAAAATCCCGCCTCCCCAGAAAGTGCATGGAACTTGGGTCAGGCAATAAACTTTCTCTTTAGTGGCCACATGCCCTGGAACATTGTACTTATAGAGTAGTAGAATTACTAATAATGCCCTTTCTCCTAATGTACTACAAGGCAATGAAAAATACTTAAATTCATTACACTGTTAATTCTAGCTGACCATGCACATTCTGCCTTGGTATATATGTCTTATTCTGTTTTAATTATTTTAATTTTTCATGCTTGGTTGTACATTGTTCAGAGCATAAAAATATTGCAAATAAATAAATACAATAAATGCACCCACATTGGGTAATACATGAAAATGAAAGTAATTAAAGAACAGAGATTATTTTTTTCTATTCTGCAAGTCCCATCAGTAATAATAATCATCACTTACTTTATTGCTATTATTATATAACTGAACAAAAACAATTAAAGATAGATGGAGAGATAGAGGGAAAGAGAGGGAGAAATCATATTGGAAAATTCAATATACTGGGAATTCTGGGAGTTGAAGTCCACACATCTTCAGGGTTGCCAAGGTTAAAAATCCTGGTAAGAATGAGCCTACTGAACTTTCCCTGGGACCAAAACAATAGTGAGAATTCCCAAGATTATATTACAGTATTTTACCACAGGTGGTACCTCTATGTCTACAAAAACGCGACTATAAACTGAAAATTGCAAATGCAAATCACATTAGAATGTCACAGAGAAGAATTTTAAGAACTCATAGTTTTCTCTGTTGTTTATATATAAAAATTATTCTACAGAACATGGTTTTGAAATAACAATATGGATCAGGCTCTGGCTATTTTTAGGTCACATTATGGAGATTTTTGTTAATACGAAGTTATGGATTGAAACCACAAGATGGCAGCAAAAGGCTTAGTTTGAATTTTGACCTCAAAAGGGGTTTAGAATTTAGAATAAAATCCATAACAATATGTTTTTTTTTCCCCAGGGGCTCTTCTGTAGTCTTAGGAAAAGCCATCAAGGTTTCATATCAGATAGCTTGCTACTTATTCAACATTAATTTCTTCACATAATTAACAAGAATATTTATTAGCACAACTGTATCGGCACAACGCACATACACTAAGCAAGCAGGGATATAATCTGTGTTGCAAAGGATAAATGAAACTACGTTTTGGGAATGTTATGTTTTCCTGATACACAAGCACATTCTGACAATAAAGATGAAGCTGCCATATATACTATCAAAATTTGAAGTTTCTGTTTTTGAAAAAAAAGTATTTTATTGATTCCAAATGTTGTATTTGAAGAAGAGATTACACTACTTACTTTTTGGACAAACAGTATCGTCAAAGACTTCATCCTCAGATCCTGATTCCTCTTCATCGCTCTCTAAACTAGACTCCTCTTCACTCTCTTCCTCACTTTCTTCATCTTCATCTGGAATTAAACAATGTGATCATGGCACAGAAAATCAACAAATCAAATTTATAGTTTGACTAACTTTTCAGCTAAGAAAAGTTCAAAAACATGGCAAATATTATTAAGAATGGGAAAACAAAAAAAAGGAAGCAAGAAATTCTTACAAAATTATGGAGCTTATCATTTGCTTTCTTGTTACACTCCATTTATCAAAAATATGCTTTCACTTTCTATAGGGAGTTGGAAGCAAAACATATATAAGGATGCACATACATAATATGGTATGGATTATATTAATTTCCACTAGTGGTATGTGTAAGTGGATTTGTGTAAGAGAAAATAATAATAATAAAAAGTAATGTTAAAATAATAATTATTATAATTTTTCTAATTTTTCTCTGTAGAAAACAGTACTGACGCTCTTTCTTAATAACTTAGACACAGAAGAATTACTAAATGGAACATGCAGTTTTTACTTTCATCTATACTGTAATGTGGAACTTTCTAAAAAGTAAAAAGATAATCAAGAAACTATGCTTCTGACTTACCTCCTTCACCTTCCACTTCTTTCTTCTTAACACGTTTGATCTTCTTCTTGAGAACTTTAGTAAGGAATGCAGCAAACTTGTTATTTTCTCCCAAGGATGCTTGAAAAGTGGCATAGAGGATTTTTTCTCTTTCTTGGAGCTTTGCAATTTCTGTTTTTTTATTCTCTATTATGGCAAGCCAGTCATTTAACTTGTTCTTTTATTAAAAAAAACATTGAAAGCAACAAAGCTAATTAATATTGATGTTAGTACTAACAATATGATATGCACGGAACTTGATTTAAATTCATTCTAAAGTGAAAATGTCACTACTATTTTCTGCCCAAAAATATTAACACGAAGAATGGGGAACTGGAACAAATTCCTCCATCTTCGAATTATAATGTGAGAATTCTAGTGAGAATGCATTAAGGAAATAAATCCAGACAGTGCTTGTCCAACCCTTCCATCTATACACTATCTCCATCTTTCCTGCCTAAATAAGAATAGCCATGTACATTGAATCTTCAGAATATAAACCATGATGCAACAGATACACAGATTCACACCAATCACACAATTAAACCTCATAAAATGTAGGAAGCAAAAAAAATTAAACAAAAGAGAAAAGAAAAATGCCTCAATCTACTTTATATATAATTTGCTATATCTCTCCTTTTCTATCTTTCCAAACCATTCTTGCTTCCTGCATGCTCATATACCAAATTATAAATCACATTTTCTTTACATTTTTCACCTAATTCTTTTTGAGAAATGTATCAACTCCACCCAATCTTCCTGTCCACCTTTTCATTATTCTTTTATATATGTTTTGCAATGCAATCCTTATTCAGCTGCCCAGACTTGGTCTGGAGTTGATTGACACCAAAATCAAATCATATCAAATCAAATTTCCATACTGATAATTCACTTTTGTATTCAGTCTGCATTCATTCTACACCCATTCATCCTAGACTCTAGCTCTTCTTGTTTTACTAAACAAGCATTTGGTAAGTATCTCAAGTATTCAACAACAATTGTATTCAATCTAGTTTTATTTTTTTTATGGCAAGAGTTCCAACAATATTCTCTCAACAAAATACATTTTTGTAGGCCATTACCTATCTTAACAATAGGCTGAAGAAGGCCTATATTGATGTATATATTACATACTTGCATTTCATCTTCTTCACTGACAAGGTTGTTGACACGTTCTTGGAGAATGTCCTCATGTTTTTCAAAATTCTTCAGGAGAAGCAGTTCTTCGAACCAAGTGATGTGGCGCAAATCAGCAGTTTTCATTAGTATGTCAAGTTTCATCTTTTGGTGACGGAGAAGGCGAAGTTCAGCATCAAAAGTGATCATCAGCTCATCTATCTGTAATACAAGTCAAGAAAGAAATCATGGGAGAAAAACAATAGTATAAATTAGACAACACACAGTCTAAAAACTGTATTCTATGAAGGTTAAAATTTCAGATAGTATTATTTGAATTTAATTGGGAGCCACCCAGAGTTGGTTGAAAGATGGGCAGCTATATGAAGGTTTTCAAATAAATAAATAAATAAATAAATAAATGACATTTATATTGTATATATTATTTGTATTTATTTCTTTAAATTATGTTTATTACTTGTATTTATTATCAAAGTATGGTATGTTTAATTTTATTATTTATTTATTTTTTATTTATTTATTAAATTTGTTTCCCACTCATCTCACCATGTGGTGATACTGGGTGGCTTACAGTGATAAAAAGAATAAAACAATATAGAACATGTATACAGTAATAATAAAATATATAAAAATACAGCTAAAACTAAAAATGGGAATAAAAAGTTGTTCAAAAAGGTAAAAGTTTTTTAATTTGTCTGCAAACATTTCATTCCAACTTGGCTGTTCTCAAGGAAAAATAATATAAGAACTTCAGTTATTCTAAAACACAATCTAATTGATGTTTTATGCAATATTACAAATTCTGTCACATCTTGTCACAAAATTGGTATAGAGTAGCCTCTCCCAATATGTTAAAGCCAGATCTGTACAATTTCAGCTATTGTAATCCTTGCCAGCATGCCTTTCTAATAATGATTATGGGTGCTCCAACTCTATACATCTTAGGGAAGTTTGATGTTAAGACCAAATTTAGGAACTATTTAGTGTTGTTGATGTAATCATATTTTCTGAGTTGCATAAATGTGAATATTAAATACAAAGGCAAAACATGAATGTGATACTATATGAACCTAGATTTCAAAATCTTATTAGAAATGGATCAGTTGCTGACATATTTTATAAGATTTCTTCATTTTATAATATTGTTTTAAATAAGTCTGCTTCAAAATATATACAATAAGTATTGCTATTGTAATATTTTAATTAGCAGAAACAAAAATATAGAAACAGGAAATAATTTTGCACGTATAATATTTTCAAAGCAACTTCTCACCCTCTTGATCAGTGTTTCCTGCAGATGAACATTTCTTATCTCCTCCCTCTGTCTGATTTCCAATTCAAGATCCGTTGGTTCTGCCTGCTGAATCTCAAGTATTTTAGGAGGTGACTCAGGAATTCCAGATGGTAGTCTCCCTGGCTTTAAAGTTGCAATCCGGCCACTCTCTACTTCCTTGATTGAAGGAGCATGAAGAAAACCTCCACCAAAGCCTCCTAAACTTCCAGACTCTATAGAAGGAATCGATGACACGATTTTTTTTAACTTCTCTTGGTCTTCTGCTTCTTGTCTGAACTTCAAAAGCATGTCATGGTCATACTGGAAATGTTTTTCTGGTGTCTCTTCTGGAAGTAGTTGAGGAACCGAAGGTATTGGCAGATGTTTGGATGAATCCAGAGATGACTGTATAGCTTTCAGTTCTTGTACTACACACTGAATCTCTTCTATAATAGCAACTTTAAGATCTCGGAGAGACACAATCCATTTGTTTATCATCAGCTTTTTCTCATGTATCTGCAAAGAAGAGAACAGGTAGCAAATGCTTTATTAGGTAGTTATTTTTTCCAAAACGCAGTAATTTAAATCTAAATAATTAAAACACTATGCAAATAAAACCACTGTTGCTCTCAGTTATCTTTGATTGGCTATCATAGAAAATCAATTTACATAGGTGCTATATTTAATGGGATTTATTTTATTTTTTTTTGTGCCTTCAAAACAGTTTTTGACTCCTGGTCACCGCATGGTCTAGTTCATAAATGGATTCTCGATGCCCTTACTACAGCTAAAAGACTGATGTTGCAACACTGGAAAGGTAAGATCCCATTTACAGTTACTACTTCTTAGCTGATTGCCTACAGATATAGACCTTGTATCAATAAGTATAATGAAATATTCCCTGACTTACAATCACAATTGGGACAGGAATTTCATCATAAGTTGTTGTAGTGGTGAACTGAACTGGTTACAATGTTAGACAAGATTTATGGCAGTCATTAAGTGAATCAATGCTGTTGTTAGGTGAACCACACAGTTAAGTAAATCCAGCCTCCCTACTGGGGTCTTTTCTTTTTTTTTTGGGGGGGGGGGGATTTTTTTTGCGGAAATTTGCAAAAATCTCTTAAACCATGATCACATGACTGCAGGATGCTGCAAGGGGTCATAAATGGAGCCGGTTGTTAAACTCCCAAATTGCAATCATGTGACTGCGAGGATACCACAGTTGTAAGTGCTAGTATAAGTCATGAGTCAAAGCCATTGTAATTTAATAAGCATGATTATATAACTATATTGGAAATAAATACACACAAAGTTGCAAAATGTTTGTGTTACATAATTATATATAAAATTGTAACTGTTCATTTTGCAATAAAATATATACAGTATATTTAAATGTATTAATTTTTTCTCTTGCATTTTTCATTGATTTTTTTCCCCATCACTTGTTATGGATTTTTTTATAATGTATCTTTATTTTTCATTCCTCTGTGTTCTTTTGTTTTCCTGTTACTATATTAAGAGCAATTAAAACATTTATGAAAAAACAGTCAATAAGCATACATGTGGTACAGTGTATTTCACCACCGTAAATGCTTTCCTGGGAAAAGAAAAGAAATCATATGATTCAGATCAATTCTTCTACTTACAGCTGCTTCTAAAGCTTGCAGCTGGCTTGTTTTCTTATCGGCATTCATTCTCATATGCTCGGGAATTTTGTAGTTAGTGGCAGTTTTTAATTTGAAGTCCCCCATGTTCTCTTGAGCTTCTTTGATATTTGCTACATCTTGAGGATCCTCATAGTTATCACTTGGTTTGCTCTTGAATCTGCCAAGTTACAATCAAAAAGAGGGGTGTGAAAATATCTACAGACCCCTCACATCCTGGACATAAACTGTTTCAACTTCGTCCCTCAAGATGACACTATAGAGCATTGCACGCCAAAACAACCAAACACCTTGACAGTTTTTTCTCCCATGCTATCACTCTGCTAACCAACTAATTCCCACAATGCTGTCTATACCCTAGGATGTCAAACCACCTAGTAGGACTATTACTTATTATCCTCTCATCTGTCCTATTATCTGTTTCCTTAGATTCTTATGACTATAACGTTTTGTTGTACCTCATGATTTATGTTGTTTACTCCTATGCAATATCCTATTATGATTTATGTTGGTTGCGTAGAATCCTATGACTGTCATTGAGTGTTGTATGATTTATGATTATGATTATCACTTGTCGCTTGTATGTACACTGAGAGCTTATGCACTGGAGACAACTTCCTTGTGTGTATCACACTTGGCCAATAAAGAATTCTAATTCTAAAAATATTATATAATAATAATTTATGTTTTTTTTATTTTCAATTATCCCAAAAACAAAACTATTACAATTACTCAATTCTTCCTTAGGTATCTATGAAAATATATTGATGCTCAGAGCAGAAAATAGTTGAAGGTATTCAAGTATTTCTATAATCTACTGCTATGAGTATGGTAGAAATCTTCTGTCAGCACCATGGAAATGATGGAGAAATTCCAATGAAGCCTGTATGGCCAAATCTTTCAGTTTGTCAAATTCTGTTTATTGGTGCTTAGCTGCAACATCCAGCCCAAATTTGGTCTTTAACCACAGCTAAAGACTTCTCTATGATTTCCCATGCTCATTTTTAATTTATGTTAACCCAAAATGTTGGCCATTCTTATTTGAGTGACAGATACAACCATAAAGAACTTTTCAAACTTGGTTAAAAACTTTGATTGTTTCCTGTTTAAGTGAGTTTTCAGTGGTGGTTTTAGCATGGTTGTACACTTCGGCATTTACTTATAATGTATTGTGTCTTATTGCTGTTGTTTTAATTATGAGCCACCCAGGGTAACATATTGTGGGGGCAATATTCTGAGGTATATGGGATTAATATACTGATGTAAGAGTATTGCTTATAAGCTGTAAACCG
>JANHFL010007181.1:33332-62471 GCA_032468155.1 Oxyrhabdium leporinum | reverse complement strand
CCAGCCCCCAGGCCTTGTCTTTGACACCCCTGCTATTGGGCTTTAAAGGTGACAACTAGCACCTTGAATTGCACCTGCATACAGATTGACTCAGCTTATATAGTAGTGGTATTACATGTGCATTATACCTGGCACTATTTTCTAACCATGCAACTGCATTCTGTATCAGTTGAAGTTTTCTAAATATAATTCTTCAGGTGGATGTCTTCGTTAACTCATTACCATATTTTCAGATGTGGAAATGGGTTATAGAATAGTTATGGCATACTCCCTGAAAATAGTGAAGCACCATGTCCTTTAAGCACGGTGTCCAAGCCTTTTGGGTTTTTTAAATAATAATTACTTCCTGTAGCCCCAGGGAAAATTGGCTTTGAAAAAGCCAAGCATTAGTATAGATATAATAGAAATGTAAATACATTTCTAGAAATTTACTACAGTTGTTCAAAATTTAGTACAAGTAAAAATTATGCAAAATGATATAGTTTGTAATTCATAATGTTCCCCAAAAGTTGGGAAACCAAATTCCCCTAATTAATAGAAAAGTGCATTTTTTCAGAGAACTTCAGAACTGAAGAAGTTCAAAAAAATCTATTGCACAACGTATTACATTTAAAGATCAATTGATTCACTCCAGGATTAATCTTATTCAGTTTTTAATCGATTAAAAAGAATAAAAGTTTGTTATCCTAAATTTTTAATGACCAAATCTGACAATAAATAAGATTGATTTCAATTCAACTAAACTTCCTCATGAATAAAGTCCCATTGATTTCAACAGGGTACCATGTTATAGAATTAGCTTTCATTGTTTAATCTTATTTTCTCCAATTTTAGTTAGGGAATTCCATTGTAAAATAATATGTGACTGTATAATTATGCAAAATATAATCACAGAGATGATAAGTCCTGATTTTCCTCTTCTTTTTCTTAAAGGACCTTTATCCATTGAAAGTTTTTCCACATTCAATTCAACCTCTGTAATTAAATTTTAATTTAAATTAAATTTTAATTTAATTGCAGAAATTGAACTGGGTCAACACAAATACAAACAATCATAAAATAGGAATGTAAACTACTACTGACTATCACTTTTAAATTTTGTTTTCTAAATTTCAAAAACTGAATAAAACATAAAACTTCAGAGATCTGAAAAGAGATCTGTAAACTATTAGCGTAATCCAAAGTCCTACCAGTGTTCCTTGTCTTCTATCTTCAACTAAAGCAGCATTAAAGTTTGCTTTCAGTCTAAGCCCTGACTTATTCAGATGGGTTTCTGAACTGCTAATTCAGCTTAACTTGTGATGAAGCTTTGCACAGAGATCAAAGCCTGAGTATGAGAAATATCTCCTGACACTTTATCCTCATGTCAGTTGCTTGAAGATAAAATGCAGACATGATCACTTCAGGTTGATGCTACATAACTGAAGAAGAAAGGCTTTGCAGAATAAGATCATAAACCTCACCCTCACTTTTAAACTTTAAACTTTCTTAACTCTTAATTTATTATTTTAGTATGTTTATAAGAATTTGATTATGTACATTTTGCCTTTATGTTTAAATAAGTTCTGCTCTGTGGGTTATTTATTATCTGTGACTAATTTATAACCTTGTCAAAGTATCTGCTTTCAAATCCATGAATATCCTCAATTGCTTATTTTCATTCACTGTTTTCACCAAGGAACAGTGATAACAACCCCAATGGCTTCTTTCTCTCATATGGGAATTTTTTCATGTAACCCCAGAGAATATTAAGTTTGAAAAACAACTACACTTAAGTCTAGATATAACAATTCAGGAAGAGCACAGGTTCTCAGCAACATGTGATATATAGTGTAAAAAAATGAATGTACAGTATCACACCAAATACAAGCAATTTAAATCACACCAATTAATACAAGCAATTTAAATCAATGCAAGCAATTTAAATCACATGTGCATGGGATGTGGGTTTGTCCTAGGATGTGCCACAGATTAAGATGGATTCTTTTTTGTCTCTCTGCCTTCTCCAAATGCTAAATGTAATTTTTAATCGCTTGTTGATCTGTATCTTCTTTTGGTATAAGGGGTAGTATATACTTCCAACCAAGAATTTGGTATTTTTGCCTCTAACTTTAGTTCGTCGAATACTTCCAACATTGTATTACTTAAAGAGTTTTGCAAGTTTTTATATAACTCTGCTGGTAGCCCATCTGGACCTGGTGTTTTACCATTTTTTTAATTTCTTCTAAAAATTCCATCATTGTAATTTTTTCTTCTAATGCTATTTTGACTATTCCTGGTAGTATAGATAAGTCCGCTTTGCTTAAGTATTGTTTAATTTTATCTTCTTGGATTATCTCTTGATCATATAATTTTTCATAATTTTTTAAATTATTTTCTTTTTGTCCTTGTTTTGATGGTAAAGAATTTTCTCATCATCTATTAATTGATGAATCAGGTTTTTTGTTTTGTTTTGTTTTTTTCAGTTTATACGCCAACCATCTTCCTGGCTTGTTTTCATTTTCAAAAAAGTAGAACTTCTAATTTTTTGTGCCAATTCTTCTTTATCTATTACGTTCAGCTTATGTTTTATAAATTCCATTTGGTTTTTTTAAGTGCTTTTTTGTGGTTCTTTTTGTAGTTCCATCTCTAGTATCTTAAGCTCTTTTTCCAGTTTCTTTTGGGTTTGTCTCTTCTTTTGATGTCAATTCTCTTTCCATAAATTGAGTGCATTCCTTTTCTTTTAATATTAATTGATTCATTGTCCATCTTGACTTCTTTTTCCCATCTTTCCATGTAACTTTTATCGGATTGTGGTCTGTCCAAGTATTTGTTTCTATATTTATTTCTTGTATATTACATGTTAACTCTGCTGATATCGATATCATATCTATTCCGGACCAAATCTATGTGACTAAAATGAGTATTGATTTTTCTTTGGGTGGATCTCTCACTATGCATCTTGAATGCCTAGTTCTTCCTCCATTTTAAAAAAGGTTTTAGGGAGTGTTTTTCTGACTTTTTTGTTTGTTTTTCTGGTTTTATAGTCTAATTTCACATCCACAATTGCATTGAAATCTCCTACTATCCATATGTTTTCATATTCCACTTCTCTTATTTTTTTGTGTAATTTATTATAAAAATCCTTTTGGTTGCCATTTGGTACATATATTGCTACTAGTAGTATCCTTTTATAGTCCGTCATTATCTCCAACATCACAATTCTCCCATCCTCGTCTATAAAGATTTGCTTAGTATCTATTGTCTCTTTTATATAAAGTGCTATTCCCCTCTTGCTTTGTTGTGAAAGCGAGGTATATAACTTCCCAATTTTAGGGTGTTCCAGTACTTTATTGTGTTGTTTTTTGATGTGAACTTCTTGTAGACAAATTATATCCAAGTTTAATTTTTTCTAATTTACTAAAAGTCCTTTTCCTTTTTATTATAGAATTCAGTCCATTTATGTTAATTGACACTGACTTTATTTCTTCTTCCATGATGTTACTTATAAGTGGGTTTCGCTCCTCTAGTCGCTCTTATCTCTTTCACTTCCTTGCTTTTTGCTCCTTCTCTTATAGCTCTTTCCTCCAGATCTGTTACATGTTCTTCTTGCTGTGGCATTCTCTCTTCTGTTGTTTCTTCTTGGTGTCTATCCTCCCTTTCCTCTCTCATTTTTGCTTTCTCTTGTGATTCCCAGTAATACTCATAAAACTGTTCTGCCTTCTCAATTGAATCAAATCTATGACTTTGTTCCTGCGCTCTTACCATTAGCAGGGAATGGTGCATTGATATATTTAAACCTGGTAATCTAGTTTGCTCTTTATCTATCTTACTAAAAAGTTATACAAGTAGTTCTTGACCTACAACCATTCATTTGGCAACTATTCAAAGTTACCATGGAGCTGAACAACTGGGTGTTTACAACCAGTCCTTGGAGTTTTGGCTGTCCCAGTATTCCTGTAGTCATATGATCGCCATCTTGGTGCTTGGCAACAGGTTTACACTTAAAATTGGTTGCACTGCCAATCAAGTGATCACCATTTGCAACCTTCCTGCTGGCTTCTCCAAAATGTCAGTGGGGAAGCTGGCAGGAAAGGTCACAAGTTGCTCTAGTAAGTCTGTCCCACCCACGTATTGTCCCCCAGCCCCTCTGTGCTTGCACCCCAGCCACTTGTGCATTTACACACGTCCTTCCCATTCCTTCCTTGCAGTCCTGCGCACCTTCCCTGATCTATGTTCTCATGTGCATTCCACTGTGCCCTCCGCAACCTTCCCCCACACTTCTCACACTCCTCTTCCCCAATGCAGCAGCAGTCATTTACTTGCCCCCTGGCCTGGGATTTATACTTTCCTGCCAGTTTTCCTACTGACTTTGGTTATGGGAAGCTGTCAGGGAACTACCTCATCTAATGACTGGGATTTGGTTAATGTGGCAACTGGAACTGCAGGGATTGCCATTGCTAAGGGATGTGGTTGCTCTTTATGATTGCATTGCTTAATGATGGAACTGGAATTGTAAGTTGAGGACAACCTGTTTGGAAGCCTTTGACTAAAGCCATGGTGAACATTGGATGTTAAAATCCATGGCACATTTGTGGATGACCATGTGAAAGAAAGATTGTAACTTGGAATATATATAATAATGTTTACAATATTGAGCATGAATCAATGAAGACAAGGAAAGAAAGAAAAAAAAGCTATGCTCTTAAACTACCCCACCTGCCTATCTCTCCCTCAATCTCTGTCCTTTTGATGGCCTGCATACCTACTGCCACTGGCTGCCACCAAGTTTTTTCATGAAAAATATTTGTGATAATATCTAATCGGTTTAATATTATTATTTTTACAAGTTTCAGTAAAGAAAAACACTCAATGAATGCTTCAGTTTTCTTTTTTAATGCAGTAAATATTGATAAATATAACCCATAAGAACAAAAACTCTTTTAAGAGTCCTCCATAATTTTTAAAAGTGAGAAGGTCCTGAGAGCAAAATGTTTAAGAAATACTGATTTAGAAAAAATAGGATAAAGCAAAGAAGCTTGAATTTGATTGCTGGATATGATAAGTGTTTATATGATGG
This sequence comes from Oxyrhabdium leporinum, assembly GCA_032468155.1. NCBI lineage: Eukaryota > Metazoa > Chordata > Lepidosauria > Squamata > Cyclocoridae > Oxyrhabdium > Oxyrhabdium leporinum. The sequence goes on along the minus strand of JANHFL010007181.1, from coordinate 57,412 downwards.
AAGTGAAGTGTGCTTGAAAGTGAAGGAAACACTTAGCAAACGGTTTGATCCCAAGCAGGCAAGAAAAGAAGGAGGTATAATGTTTCCGTGGGCATTTAATATATTTATCAGTTGAAGTTTGAGGAATCCTTATGGTGTTAGAACTGTGGTGATTGCAAACATGAATATGCATGTATCAACTCTGAAGCTTGCCTGACTGAGGCCATCTTGGAGGCTTCAGTGTTGCCACAAAGGTGCTGAGGGATAGGGAGGGAGGAATAGAGATAGCTGGGGTTGTGTAGCCAAACCAAAATAGTTTTCCCTGAGAACCAAGGAAATTCCAACAGGTGGCTGAAAAGAGGAGGAATGATGTTACCAAGCAACTGGACAGCACCCTGATTGGACTATATGACTGATTGTTTGGGGATGGGGGAAAAACTTTACTTTTAATTAGGTGAAAACTGCAGGAATCTTCAGAGTTGGTTTTCCCCGGCCTGTGCCAATATGATATATCCAATAAACCTGTTCTCTGAGGAAACTGCTTGCCTCGGAGTTCTATTTGCTATGGGTATATTACTTGAAACCCTGACAGCATGAACTTTGCTATGTAAATGAATCATTTACAGCTCATCTGAGATAGGTTGCGTGTTGCATGAGAAGTGCAGATTTGAAAATTAATGGAAGATAGTTGCACTTGACAGCAAAAGTGGAGTGAGAGATTGCAAGTTGTACCCAGATGATGAACAACAGAGCAAAACGAAGGTCCGTGTGAGAGGTGAAGTTTAGAAAAAAAACAAGAGGCAGTGTATGATGTTGCTTATGGCTTTGATGGAAGCAAAAGTGGTTTGCACGATAAAAAGTAGTGGCTTAGTGAATGGCGATATAAACCAGTTTTAGCTGCAGCTCTTTTTATTATCTTAAGCCTTTACTTTCTTTGACTTAATGTTGCTTATTCCTTTCCTTCACTCTGCCTAACGTTGCTTATTTGCATGGGAATAGCCCACAGGACTATTTATGTAAATTTGCAATTGTTTGAGGAAATAAGAGTCTCCTAGGAGGAAATATTTGCAAGATACGCCCAGTAATATGTTAGAATTCTGATGTAACCAGTTTACCTAGATTTTGAAACAGAAATATCTGACAAAACAGCATTTGGAATTATCTGAAACAATCTACTAACCTGAGGGCAGAAATTCAAAACATGAAGAGGCCAGAAAATGGGAAATTGCCAAGAATTTTACTATCTGTTGTACCGATGCTCTGAAAAATGTAATTCCTGACCTTTGAATTGTGAGTGTTCAAGATCAGAGATGACTCCTTGTTTTCTCATATTTCATTCCATTTCTTGGCACAAAAATGGCTTTACATGTGCAGTGATGTCCCACATATGCTATATTTAGATGCTTCCCTCCTTTTATCTGATGCAGTTGCATAAGCCCTTAGGTTGTGGGGTAGATATTTTGGTTATCCAAATATGTCCAAAATACCCCTCAAATTGTGACACAGAATTTAGACTGCTTTAAACTGAGTCTGACTACAGGTAGTCTTCAACTTATAACTACAATTGAGCCCAAAATTTCTGTTGCTAAGTGAGAACATTTGTTAACTGAATTTTGCCCCGATTTATGACCTTTCTTGCCATAGTTGTTAAGCGAATCACTGCAGTTCTTAAATTAGTAACAGGGTTGTTAAGTGAATCTGGTTTCCTTGCCGCCTTCTCTTGCCAGACATTAACTGACATGACACTTGCCAGTCATCATCACGTGACCCCAGGACACTGCAACCATCATAAATATGAGTCAGTTGCCAAGTGTCTGAATTTTGATGATGGGGATACTGCAACAGTTGTAAGTGTGAAAAACTGTCATAGGTCACTTCATTGCCGTTGTAACTGAATGGTCACTAAGTGAACTGTTGTAAGATGAGGACTACCTATACTACTACAATTGCATTGGGATTACCAAAGGGTTTCTGGATTGTGAAAGGATTGAATGGTTGCCTGGGTGATGCCCGGTTGGGAGCTCCTTTCATGTCCTCATTAAGTTGTCTGGCAAAGCGGTACCCATCTATCTTCTCACAGTCACCTACTTTCGAACCGCTAGACTGCCAGTAGCTGGACCTTGAGACAGGTTGTCACCTCATCCCATGACAGTAACTGGGTCTCGAACGCGAGCCTGCCGATCGTCAGCCCAGCGTCCTAACCGTATGAGCCACTGCGCGCCAACTGTCACTAAATCTGTCACTAAATCTGCTGCATATGGTATGGCCATTGTACCAGCCTAAATGTCTTTGGTTTGTCTTCTTTCTGACTTAGGGTACAAGAGGAGTCATTCCTTCACTTGACAGCAGAACAGAAACCGATTCAGCTTTGACGGCCGCTGCTCAGCCTGATCCCGAAGTGATCATTGTGGGGGCTGGTGTTCTTGGCTCCGCTCTGGCCACGGTGCTGGCCCGGGATGGAAGGAAAGTGATGGTCATTGAGCGGGATTTGAAGGAACCTGATAGGATTGTTGGAGAACTCTTACAGCCAGGAGGTTATAACGCTCTAAAAGATCTGGGCCTTCAAGGTACATTAACTGCTGGTAAAAACACTTCTGCATTCATTCACAGATCTGGGAATGAATGCATTAACTGCAAGTTTTTGGAACCTCACTCAACAGCCCGATTGTCAGCTGTTCTATCTCTACCTTGTATTCTTGTAATTACAGGTAGTCCTTGCCTTATGACCACAGTTAAGCCCAACCTTTCTGTTGCGAAGTGAGTTTATTATGTGAGTTTTGCCCCATTTTATTATGTGAGTTTTGCCCCATTTTACAACTTTTCTTGCCCCAACTGAATCCCTTCCCGCAGTGGTTACGTTGGTAACACAGTTGTTAAGTGAATCCGGCTTCCGCATTGATTTTGCTTGTCAGGAGGTCGCAAAAGTTGATTTTGATTGCATGACTCCGGCACACTGCAACCGTCATAAATATGAGTCAGTTGCCAAATGTCTGAATTTTGACTACATGACCATGGGAATGCTGTAATGGTCGTAAGTGTGAAAAATGGTCACAAGTCACTTTTTCAGTGTGTTGTCACTTCGCAGTCACTAAATGAGCTGTTGTAAGTCGAGGATTACCTGTATTACAAAAGCCAAAAAACAAATAATACCAACAAAACTCCTTCGCTTGTGTCCGTTATCCTGTGAACAAAAAACAACTGTACAGTCTTAACTTGCCTTAAATTCATGGCTCAGAATTAAGATTGAAAAAAAGGGGAAAAAATCGAAAGATGAAAAACCAATATAGAGAAACCTGCTTGACGAGGGAAACCTTTTATAGCCAGAAGAGGAAACATGGTTAAGATCATCATTAACATGGCTTGTTGGATATTGCCCTTAACGTAGAAAAGCAAAATGCGTGATTTTGAACCGGATCAGAGCAATGTTTTATTCTTCTTCATCCTACCATCAATTTATTCATGTTTTTCCTCCCTTGTTTGGGGCCATTTACAGGTAGCCCTCAACTTACAACAGTTTCATTTAGTGACCGTTCGAAGTTACAATGGCACTGAAAAAAGTGACATGACCGTTTTTCACAATTACGACCTTTGCAGCGCCCCCATGGTGATGTGATCAAAATTCAGACGCTTGGCAACTGGTTCCTATTCATGATGGTTGCGTTGTCCCACAGTCGTGCGATCCCCTTTTGTGACCTTCTCACAACGGGGAAGCCAGGTTCACTTAACAACTGCGCTACTAACTTATCAACTGCAGTGATTCACATAACAACGGTGGCAAGAAAGGTCGTAAAACATATCTTACTTACCAACAGAAATGTTGGGCTGAATTCTGGTCGTAAGTCGAGGACTACCTGCACATATAAATATTTAAATAAACATGTTCCCTGACATCTTTTCTATGCTATTTCCCCATGATATTGTCTTCTTCCCAGTGTACCAGTGATATAGTTTAAGTGATCTTTGGCTGCACAAGTGCTAGAGGAATTTTCCAAAACGGTCCAAGAGGAACCACAAATTTGACTTTTTCACCTATTACCCTGAAGGAAAGTTAAGTGCGATGACTTGAAATAGAGGCAGTAGAGAGACAAAGATCAGCAAAGGAAGTACCCTCATACTCAACCGGCTATAGGTAGACTTACAATTGGTTGCTTGGTGATGATTCCAAGTTATGATCTACATTTATGGCCGTTTGCAGTATCCTGCAGTCATGTGACTGCACATTACGACTTTTTTTTTTTAACCAGAAACTGACATTTGCGTCTGGTTACCAGCAAAAAAACTCACGTTGCAAACAGTAGGTTTGCTTAATGGACGTGATGTTCACTTAATGACCACTTCATTTTTTTAACAGCCACCACAAAAAAAGGTCATAAAATCGGGCACGGTTATGTGATGACCCACTTAATGGCCAGTTATGTGATGACCCACTTAATGAGTTATGACCATAATTCCAAGCTCAATTATGGTTGTAAGTTGAAGACTATCTGTATATGCATAAAAGTCTAAATTATATACATTTGCTGAACTTTTATGTAAAGAAAATTTCACTTAAATAAATACAGGGAAAAGTTATTAAAATAAAACAGTTTAAGTATATAGTAACCTAATGCTGAAGACTCTTGAAATTGTGGGTTGGAACCCGATTTGGTCATGGTCAGAAGCGTTCGTGACCAGAGGTTCTCTGTATTGGGAAAGACCGAAGGCAAAAGGAGAAGTGGACAGCAGAGGATGAGATGGTTAGATAGTGTCATGGATGCAATGAACGTGAATTTGAGCAAAATCTGGGAGACAGTGGAGAACAGCGTCAGGAATGCTGCGTGTTGAAGTCCACAGATCGTATAGTTGCGCTGGGCTATCCATACCACCGGTCACTGGAGATGTGTTATTGATTAGCCCTTGGGCCATATCCAAGTGCAGAATTCCAGACACAAATTATTGCTAAAATCTGATAATAACAATTTAGAATAGAATTGGATAAAATACAATTTAAAATGAAATTGGAATAAAATGCAGTTTGAAATGAAATTGGAACAAAATACAATAATTTAGTATATAAACAAAATATGATATAATTATATTTCGGTGTCACCCCTACAATCTACACCAATCAGTCCCACCTATGCCGATCTCAACCAAACCATTTTGCTTAAGTACTGTGCTGGGTTAAATGGTATTTTCAGATTCTGGCCGCACATAAGGTAAGTTATTTTGATATGGGCATCCCAATGGGTCATTCACTTAGTATGTAGACCAAGGTACCTGTCTCTCACCCTCTTATACAGGCAACAGTCAAATAGGGTGTGAGCCAGGTCTTCTCCCTCTGCCGCTCTGCAAGTGCAGAGACTTCCATTGTAGGGTATAGAATGGAATCTCCCATATCTGACCATTGTGTCAAGCTGTTCAAATCTCACGTGCCTAAATATCTCCCTAAGATGTTTTGGCAAATAGCTGCCTATTTGAAAAGTACACTGCAGATATGTGTTTTTAAGATAGCTGGCTCCTCCTAAAACTTCCTCCTTACTCTATTCATTTATTTTGCAGATGCTGTGGAAGGTATAGATGCTCATACAATAAATGGCTACATCATTCATAACCTTGAAAACAAGGCAGAGGTTGAGATCCCTTACCCTTGCACAGCAGCCGGGGCGGTGCAGAATGGAAAAGCATTTCATCATGGACGTTTCATCATGGGTCTCCGAAGGGCAGCCATGTCAGAACCCAAGTAAGTATAATACTCTAAAATCACAGCACAATTAGGTTAGGCCACATGGCTAACAGGGTCTTCTTAAGATGCCTCCATCTACCATATTTTTCATTTTAAATCTGATTTTCTTTTATTTTCTTTTATTCTTCTATAATTATGATTATTTTTTTTTGCATTTGAGAATAGTTTGGAGTTAACCAGAAGAAGCATTTTCAATATCAATTGGATTGATTTTTATATGTTCTGTCAATGAAACTCCTAGAAGTTATTCCATAAGCCTTTTTTTGTTTTGCTGTTTGAATCACCGGTATCACAAAACAGGTTACTCCTGTTGAAGCCTAATTTGTCATTTTTGGCATACTGAGAGCCCAAAAACAAAGAATAAATTGTCTAAATTGAAAGTAAAATAAACCCTTATATGTTGTTTGACATATGTAAGTTATTAGTCCAGAAAATGGACTGGATTTGAAGAGAGGGATAGGACTCGGAGTACACTTGAATTTGTGCATTGCATCTGTCAGAAGCCCCTTAAAGCAGTTGTGTCTTTTCTTGGGTTCATGTGATTGCCCTCGCAACCGCAGTGCGTTCCTGGAAAAGATTTAATATGTTTTTACAAGTGTTATGTGAATGTTCCAGGCACTCTGAATCAAAGTTCTCCCTGTAAGTACGTAGCAACCCTAACATCTAAAAAGAACCTTGTTAAATAGGATGGAAAGAAAAAGTGATTTATAGAAGCATCTTCAGAGGATAGAGGTTGGCCTAGGCTGTCAAATTAGTGCAGTATTTCTCAAGGTTGGCTATTTTAAGATGTGTGGATTTCCATTCTCAAATTCCCCAGCCAGCTGGGTAGGGAATTCTGGGAACTGAAGTCCACACATCTTAAAATTGCCAGCATTTAGAAATAAATGTCTAGAAGAATGGTATGCTTCGTGCACTATTGGAAGACCTGAAAGGCCAGGCTCGGGACACATGATCTTGAAGAAGGTCTGTTTAGATCAAACCTGGGCATTTTATGCCCCGCAGTCCACATCTGACCTGTGGGCAGTTCGAGTGTGGCTGGCAGCAGCGATGGCGGTGGGATGTTGTGGAAGCAGGGCACCAGGGCAACATTGGGATTGGGAATTGGTGCAGCATTGGGGTGGATGCAGGGGGCGGGGCATCAGTAGCAATGGAGGCAGGGTCGATACAGGCCTCGACAACTCTTCCAGTTTCTCATTGGTCTCTTGGGAAAATTAATTGCCCTCCTCTGGTCAAGATATATCAACCTGACAGCACATAGTTACTCTCTCTTTCCTCAGATTTTTCTTAAACTATTTTCTTTCAGGGTTGACATTTTAATATCCTCTTCCTTTTCTTTTCTTTTTACTTCAGAAGTCCAGTTTTCCATATAACAGCTGTTTTGTCTAAGATTGAATATAATTGCATGTTTTATTAATTATAAAGTAGTTTATGTGAAAATTAAAAACACACCGGGGTAGAGAGAGAATGAATGAATGTTATGGTTCACGGTGAACTAGATTTTCCTGTTCCGACTCTAGCAGCTTAACCATTATGCCAACCTAGCCAGCCATAGATTATTTTGTCTGTTTCAAGAAGGGACCTTCTCTAGTTTTAGTCTTTACTTCAGACTAAAAAGAAAAGAAAAAATACTTTGTGCCTATTTCAGTTCCAATATAATAAAATGTATACCATGTATGCATTTTTTTAAATCTTCTTTTTTCCAGTGCAAAATTTATTGAGGGGACAGTGGTACAATTGCTTGAAGAAGAAGAATGTGTAGCTGGAATCGTATACAAAGATAAAGAAACTGGTGATACAAAGGTGAGATTTTCCAGCAATTCTGGTTATTCCAGTGTTCCAGGGTACTATATCAGTTTTAAACAATTTGCAATTCTTAATCATATAGCTTATTACAGTGATAGTGAACCTATGACATGCATGTCAAAGGTGACATGCCACAACGTTTTGGGTGACACCAGCATGCACCAGCAGCCGACAATAACAATTCCCATTTGAGTATGATTTTTAGAAGCTGTGGAGACCCTGTGAGATTGGGATATATGGTCTTGTGCAGCTTCTGGACTGTGGAAGTCGTGTGAGAAGGCTGTGCTCTCAAAAAGCTTTCAGACCCCCTGAAAATGGCACATGAGTGGGCTTGTATGCAGTTTTTGGACCCTGCAGAGAACACAAAAGAGCATTCCCTGAAGTCACTTCAAGAATGTAAGCCTTGTGCAATCCCAAGCACATTGCGGTACAGCAGAAGGAGCTGTGGTACTAGGGCTGGTTGAGTCCCAGCCTTGGCACTGTAGCCGAGTACTGCTATTTAGGGCGGCCTAGCTGGGGAAAAGATAAAGGATTGTTTCTGTTTTGCTTGCGTGTTTCTTTGAGACTTGCCAACAAAGTCAAATTAAGCATTTTTCTGGATTTTTGACGTGCTGAGCCCAAAATGTTTCACCATTGTTGCCTTACTAAAATAATAGGAATACAAACCGTATTTTGAATTAGGCTGTGTGGTATATACCTTCCAATGGAATTACTGTTTTTAAAGCACTTAATGTGGATGTCGGGATATATGCAAGGTATAGATTGAGGAATATAAAAATTTGTGAGAAAATCGTGGGTGAGAAGAACTCAGTGCAGAATGAAACATTCAAAAATTATTCATTCATTCCTACTATTTTGCAGGTCAGGTTGGCCGGTTAAAACCAGTAAGGTATAACTTGTCCTCAACTTATTACCAATTGCTTAGCAACCATTCAATGTTATGATGGATCTCCCCAGGCTAATCATGAACCAGATTCAAAATACTAACAGCTGTCCCATGATGCGGTCACATGATTGCATTTTGGGCATTCAACAACTGGCTCACCTTTATTGCTCTTTGCAGCCTCCTGCAGTCAAATGACTGATTTCTGATATTTTGGGGGAAGAAGCACCCATTGTGGACAATGGATTTTCTTAATGACTGCAGAGATTTACTTAATGACCGTTGCCAAAAAAAAAAAAAAGAGATCATAAAATCAGGTTCGTCCCGCTTAACACCGAGCGTGACCTATGACTGTAATTCTGGGCTCGGTTCCAGTCAAAAGTTGAGGACTACCTGTGAAGGTTGTGCAGCGTGATGATAGCAACAGCACTTAGACTTATATACTGCTTCGCAGTGCTTTCCAGCCCTCTCTAAGCGGTTTTACAGTGTCAGCCTCTTGCCCCCAACAATCTGGGTCCCCATTTTACCCACCTCGGAAGGACAGAAGGCTGAGTCATCCTGGGGTCTGATGGGAATTGAACTGCCAAATTGCGGGCAGCCGATAGTTGGCAGAAGTCGCCTGCAGTACAGCACTCTAACCACTGCGCCAGCGAGGCTCTTATCATTTGCATATTGAAAAGCAGCAGGCCTTGCATGCTGTCAATGTTGTTTTTGTTTTGGAGTCCATTGTCAAACTTCTTTAAATTAACATTGATGGTTTAGTCCCTGTTTAGTTTGTTTTGTATTGCAGGAACTCCACGCACCCTTAACGGTGGTTGCTGATGGTCTGTTTTCCAAGTTTCGAAAAAATCTCATCTCCAGCAAAGTGAAAGTCCCCTCTCATTTTGTGGGATGCATTTTGAAGGTAAGTGGTTTCATAAAAGACGAAGCTATATTATCATAGCACTTGTGGTTCTAAATGCAGGTGGTCCTGGACTTACAGCCACAACTGAGCACCAACATTTCTGTTGTTGAGTGAGACATTTGTGAAGTGAGTTTTGTCCCATGTTACGACCTTTCTTGACACAACTGTTGAGTGAATCACTGCAGCTGATATGCTAATAACCCAGCTGTTTAGCAAATCTGGCTTCCCCCCTTGACTTTGCTTGTCAGAAGGTTGCAAAAGGAGATCACATGACCTTGGGACACAGCAACGGTCATAAATATGAACCGGTTGCCAAGCATCTGAATTTTGATCACGTGATCATGGAGGTGCTGCAAAAGTTGTAACTCTGAAAAACGGTCATAAGTCACATTTTTTTCAGTGCCATCGTAACTTTGAACAGTCACTGAGTGAAGTGTTGTAAGTTGAGGACTACCTATACTTTAGAATAGCATTTCAAGTGTTCTTATTTCCACCCCGCTACACAAATAATTTCTAATAGCAACTTTAGTTACTGTTGTTGCCCCTTTGCTTATGTATTTTTTTTTTAAAGCAGTTTAATCCTGCTCTTCAACCCCAGATTCTCTCAAACTGGCTTGCAAAGAATCATCTTCAGGCATGAGTTGCAGGGGAAACAAATTACAGTGGGGAGAAAACACACAGCTTAATGAAATGATGTCAGCTTGATGATGGGTTATGGCAGAGCCTGTTGCTATTTGAACTTTCAGTCTTGTTGAAAGTCTATGAGCCTTGGGTTATTTGTCAGCCGAAAATTACTCATTGCAGTCAAGGCAGAGCAGGAAGGTACTGGGAAATTCTTTTTTTTTAATGATTTTTCTTTCTTTCTTTGTCTATAAAGAATTCTCCTGAGTTTAAAGCCAATTACGCTGAACTGGTTTTAGGAAATCCTAGCCCAGTGCTTATCTACCAGATTTCTTCCAATGAAACTCGAGTTCTTGTTGACATTCGAGGTGAAATGCCAAAAAATCTTAAGGAATACATGGTTGAAAAAGTTTATCCACAGCTACCAGGTAAGAACCTTTGCACGGAGTCTTGATATCTTTACAGGTAGTCCTTGACTTATGACCGCATTGTAGACAGGGTCTGTTGCTACTCAGCACAATTGATGTGTGAACGGCATCTGATTATTACAACTTTTTTGCTCTGGTTGTTAAAATCACTGTGTTCATTAATGAATTACATGGTTGTTAAGTGGATCCAAGTTTTCCTGTTGATTTGCATGTTGGAAATCCCCTGGGAAGCTTGCAAATGGTGATCACTTGGCCATAGAGACACTACTACTGTCATAAGTGTGAGGATCAGTTGTAAGTCACTTTATTCATTGCCATTATAATGGTGAATGGTCATTAACTGAATGGTCACAAGTTGAGGACTATTTGTATGCCAGTGACTTGAATAGTAGTTTAGGCAGCTGTCTTAATGCAATGTTTCCCAATCTTGGCTAACTTAAACCAGCGGATCCCAACCTTTGTGGCTTGGCGGCCCGGCTGTGGGGAGAGAGGGGAACTGGGCCATGTGAGTGGCAGGCCAGCATGCACGTGAGTGCCCGCTGGCCCACCGCTCACACAACTTGAGCTGCGTGCATGCACACTGGCCAACCACTCATGCAGTCCAATTCCAAATAGGCCACCGTCCAGTAGTGGCCCAGGGGTTGGGGACCCCTGCCTTAAACTACAAAGTGCATGTCTTAAAACTGTCAAGGTGTATAAACATTGCCTTAAAAGTGTTTTAGCTGAAGAACTGAAGTTGACCTTGGGGTATCAGAGATCTTCTTTGTGTTATGTGTATTCTCTTCTTAATCTTGGCCCGAGGGCAAATGTGTGATGACCCGGGGCGCGGCACAGAGATAACACAAACAGTTGGCAGTTCAGACCACCCTCTTTTATTGCTCCAAATTTCCTCAAATGCTCCCAAACGTTTCTGGCAAGAAAAGTGATAACAACACCCCCCCCCCCAAAAAAAAAACCCCAAATCCACCAAAAAACACCTCAAGCAGCCTCTGGCACCAGGGCTGCTCAGCAATAAATCCAGCAGGGCAAATCAAGGAGTTCAGGAAGCAACAGATCCAGGTAATTGGTCTAGAATGCCAGAAAGAATGCAAGGACTCTTGGAAAATTCAAACGTTGGCACTCAACACTTTTATGTCCTCATTAAGTTGTCAGCGTTTCTTCCCAAGACATGCCCCTCCCTACAGCGTCTCCTTAAGTCTCATTGCCCAGGTGTGCTTTGTGAAGACGGGCGGGCACTCTTTTCTTGAGTAGCCTGCTCAGTCGGTGCTGTTCACGCCTTCTCTCCACTCTCCGAGCTCTTGGATCAGGAGGGGGTGGTCCTTGCTCATCGCCTGAGCTCTGTCTCTCATGTTAATCCTGCCCCTGTTCCTCCCTGTCTACAAGTTGTCCTAATCCTGAAAGGTCCTGGCCTTCCCCATTTTCTTCTGAAGACAGTGAAGCCACCCCCTCAATCTCTGTTGGCTCAGGTTCCAGCTTGTCTTCCCCTGCAGATTCAGGCTCCCAACGGGGGCATGACAAAATGTTTTAAAACTCACGTACCACATTTGCTTGTTTTTTTTTAACAGAACACATTCAAGAGCCTTTCCTCATAGCAGTACAGAATGACCGTCTGAGAGTCATGCCGGCGAGCTTTCTTCCGCCTTGTCCTGTCAATAAAGCAGGTCTGTGAGCAAAGCGGAGAATGCAGAAAACATCACAATCTAACACAGGGCTGTCCAATCTTGGCAACTTTTAAGACTTGGGGACTTCAACTCCCAGAATTCCCCAGCCAGTCATGCTGGGAATTCTGGAAGTCTACACGTCTTAAAGTTGCCAAGGTTGGGCACCCTAGTTCTAACAAAAGACTTGAGAGCGTGGATGGGGGTTTTTTCGCCCCTGAGCAGAACAAAATGTTTCTTTCTGGTGCCCTTTCAGCCAGGGGCCTCTTTTTAAAGACTTCTAAAATAAGGTGACCATATATTTTTAAGTCACAAGGTCTGAAACTGGAGCAAACGGAATTATTTCCATATTTCTTTGCACCTCAGCCAATCTTTTTGGCCATTGCTAATAACCCTTAGCCTTTAGAGCACTTCTTTTTACAATTAAATTGGCATCCTCTCTGTGTGTACCACAGTAAACGTCAGAATACATTTATTGGTAAAATACAAGTTGGCTTTGGTTGATTAAAGATGTTTTAATATGGATTCCTGGAGTGGAAATATTAATTGACTCATAATTGACTTTAAATCAGAGAGGCTCAGAGAAAACCAGCTCTGCAGGAGGGCAGTTGTGCTTAGTTCAACTGTAATTTAATAGTACATCATTTGCCCTAAGTCATCTCATTTGCATAATGACATCTTTATACATATGATAAAGGTAAAGGAGTTTCTGCGGATTTTACTCTGCTAATCATTGCCAACTGTAGGGGGCGATGCTCATCTCCATTTCAAGGCCATGGAGGAAGACATTCCCATGGTCATGTGGCCAGCACGAGGTCACAGAGCGCTGTTACCTTACCACTGAAGTGGTACCTATTTACCTACTCACATTCGCCTGCTTGCGAACTGCGAGGTTGGCAGGAGCTGTTTGCTAGGATGGGAACTCATCCCGTTGCGTGCAGCTCGGGTCTTGAACCCAGGCTGCCGGCTTTCCAGCCAACAAGCCCAACGTCTTAATTGCTGAGCCATTATGCCACTTCCATGAAGATTCGCAGCCATTTATACGAGTTTGATGCCAACTGCCACGGATGAGATAATTTGTAGGATTTGGCAATGCTAAACAACGATGTACTTCATCATGAATGACATTGCAATTTAATTGACATTTAGAGGTAGCAGACGCCCCCTTTCTCCCCATTGGTGGATAAAATTGAGGCTTCCTGGTAGTTTTACCAGCCAGTCACTTAACAATTTGCATGGAGGGCTTTAAAGAAGCAACATTTAAATCATATCCCAGTTTTGATGTTAGGACTCTTTTTCCCTTTTAGGAGTCCTCCTCCTAGGAGACGCTTACAATATGAGGCATCCTCTGACAGGCGGAGGAATGAGCGTCGCTCTGAGTGACATCAAGATCTGGAGATGTTTGCTACAGACCATTCCGGACCTTTATGAAGACTCTGCACTGCTGCAAGTAAGATACATATATCTTTCTTTCATAAAGAATTGACGGTCTCTTAAGTTTCTTTTACGCAACTTCAAGTATGCATTCTATTTTATATTTGAAATCTTTTTTTTCTCTTTTTTTGTTTGCATCTGACTGAATATCAAGTGGAGCAATCTGTTGGAAATTTCTCTTTTGCAGGCCAAAAAGACCTTCTACTGGACAAGAAAGAAATCTCATTCCTTTGTTGTGAACGTTCTTGCGCAGGCGCTTTACGAATTATTCGCTGCAACAGATGGTATGTGTTCGTTCAAAAAGGCATTTTTCTTTCAACTCTGGTTCTTCTCCTTCTCTTTAGCATAATGACTTGTGCTGCATCCTTGCTTCTCTTCCTGCTGTCTCCTTCCTTCTTGACTGTTTTCAGGTTGCCAAGGTTGAGAGATACGGATCTTAATGGTTTAAGTTAACTGACATCCTGCACGCCAGGCTGCTCCTATCTAATTCCTCTCTGATGCATGACACTTTTTAAATATTGCCATTTTTTTCTCCTTCCTCCATACCCAGTTCGCTGTACGTACTTGTTTTTCTGTTGTAAGAAATCTCTTTCTGTGTGTAGCCCAAAATTTATGTTGCTAACCGAGACATTTGTTAAGTGATTTTTGCCCCTTTTTATGTCATTTCTTGCCACAGTCGTTAAGTGAACCACTGCAGCTGTTAAGTTAGTAACCCGGTCGTTAAGTGAATCTGGTTTCCCGATTGACTTTGCCTGTCAGAAGGGCACAAAAGCTGATGACATGACCTTGGGACACAGCAACGGTCATAAATATGAACCAGATGCCAGGTGTCTGAATTTTGAGTGCCTGACCATGGAGATGCTGCATGGTCATAAGTGTGAAAAACGGTCATAAGTTACTTTTTTCAGTGCTGTTTTAACTTTGAACGATCACCAAATGAACTGCTCTACATCAAGGACTACCTACATTTGATGAATCTTATTTTCTGATTGATTACTTATCTGGCCCCATTTCGGGCCACAGAATACTAGGTCTGGGGCTCAGAAGACGGACATCCCTCTTTGAACCCAACACAACTCTTACCAGATTTTAATTTTTTAAGGTTTGTTTGAACAATAAAAATGAAATCGAGCATCATCTCCTTTAATTTCAAAAAAGCTATAGAGCAGCGTTTCTTTACCTCTGCAAGTTTAAGGGACATGGACTTTTAACCTCCAGAGACAGCATGCTGACTGGGGAATTCTGGAAGTTGAAGTCCCCACGTCGTAATCTTGCAGAGGTTGAGAAATACTCCTGTGGAGCAAAAGTAAAAAGAATAAATACAGGCAATCCTCAACTTATGACCGTAACGGGGCCTGGAATTTCTGTTGTATATCATGGCGGTCATAAGTTAAGGCATGCACAAGACTGACTCAATTTTATGACATTTTTTTGCAGTGGTCATAAAGGTAATGATGTGGTTAATTAAGTAAACCCATTGTCCCGAATGTTGTTTTTTTTGCTGGAAACTGTAGGTCACACTGGTTTCTGGCAGAAAAGCATTGTAAATTGTGGTTATGTGAGCGCAAGACACTGCAAATGGCTATAAATGTAGACTAGTCGCCAAGCGCCCCAAAAATGTGATCACGTGTCTGTAGGAGGGAGGGGTGACCGTCAGAACTTTGAATCCATAAGTATCTTTTGGGGAGGCCATTTGAAACTTCGAATGGCCGTTAAGTGACCTGTCATAAGTGGAGGACTACCTGAAAGAGGCGAACTTTAAAAATAAAAATAGCTGGCATCTACTCTTCTAGAAGTTGACGGACATGCTGGAAATGTCCTCATTGGTTTTCCTTGTGGTACTTGAGTCTTTTGTGGCAGATGATATTACAAGATCTTGCATCTTGCTCCTAAAAATGGGCCAGCTTACATTGTTCAGTTGTGGCTCCTGATCTGAGCCAAATATCCCAGTACACTGTATACCTCACAGCGACGTAACAATCTACATCGCCCCAAAAGTTGCAGTTGCCGCGATGTGAAGTCCATCTGATAAAGGTTTTGTCCACCTACGTGGGATAAGATTTTAAAGGGAAGGTTTATTCAGGCAAACGTTGTGCTGTAAATTTTCATTTTCTGATTTTGCCCAGCCTTTCTGCTAAGGTGATGTCATGTTTCATTTTGTTTGACAGATTCTCTGCACAAGTTAAGGAAAGCCTGCTTTTTCTATTTCAAGCTTGGGGGCAAGTGCGTGTCTGGTCCAGTTGGATTACTTTCCATGTAAGTTGGGGTAGTGTTTTCCCCCCTTCCCCGGATTCTTGTTCAACTTGTTATTGGCAGCAGTTGTAGCTAGCACAGTCCCTGACTTGCCTTAGGAGCCTTTTAGAAAGAGAGACGCACGGAGGGTAATGACGATCAAGAGTGAGTTTTCTGGCTAGACAATTAAGTCAAGTCACATACCGTATTTTATTTAATAATTATTTAGGGTGTAAATAGCTGTCTTTGGCTATGTCTGAATGCAAACAGTTCTCAACTTATGCCCCCAATTGGCATTGGAACTTCTATTGTAAACAATTGTTAAGTGAATCAGGCCTGGTTTTATAATCTTTTTTTTGTGCTGCAGTCATTAAGCGAATCTAGCTTCCCCCCTTGATTTTGCTCATTAGAAGCCCTCTGGGAAGGTCCACAAATGGAGATCACATGACCCTGGGACACTGCCACTGTCATAAATACATGTCAGTTGCCGACCGCCCAACTTTTTGGTCACATGACTGCAGGGCCATTGCTATACAGATAGTCCTCAACTTACAACCACAATCGGGCCCAAAACCTATGTTGCTAAGTCGAGAAATTTGTTTTAAGTTGAGCTTTGCCCCATTTTACGACTTTACTTGCCACATTTGTTAAGTGAGTCACGCTGTTGTTAAATTAGTAACATGGTTGTTAAGGGAATCTGGCTTCCCCATTGACTTTGCTTGTCAGAAGGTCGTAAAAGGGGATCACCTGACTCCAGGACACTGCAACCATCATACCTGTGAGTCAGTTGTCAAGCATCCAAATGTAAATCATGTGACCGTGGGGATGCTGCAACGGTCGTAAATGTGAGAAATGGTCATAAGTCGCTTTTTACCGTGCCATTGCAACTTTCAACCATCACTAAATGAGCTGTTGTAAATCGAACATTACTTGTATGGAGGTTGAAGGAAGTCTTTCCAATTACTACTTCAGCCTTTTTACTATAATGGTAATTAAATCTAAGACCTTCCACATATAAAATACTTATAGCTGAGTATGGTCTCTTGAAGCACCTAGATGACCCTATGGCTCTTGAAAATGTAAAATGTAAAACTTTGGCTTGCCTGCTTACAGTTGGTAACAAGTGTTGAATAAAAGAAAATGGCAAACAGAGAAAGAGGAACTGAGCAGGAACAAGTAGGATTTCAGGCAATTGAAAAACGGGAGTCGCTGAAATGAACCTACTAAACAGTCAGAAACTAATAACTTGTTATAACCACTCCTCTGTTGAATTATCCTGCACTGTAAAGAAAGTTTATATGGAAAAGCAGAGAACTTATTGTAAAAAGTGGGGTTCTCAGCCTTCTATGGGAAATTTTCAAGGGGGAAAAAAGCAATATTCTTTATATTATTCTGTTGTCCTGCCATATTAATGATCTTTTCATAGTTTCTAGTACTGTGCGCACAAAATACATATTCCTCATAATTTATTTCTGCTACCAAATCTTTCTTTACAGTTTGTCTCCGAAGCCCATCGTCCTGATCGGCCATTTCTTCGCCGTTGCCCTCTACGCCACTTACTTTTGTTTCAAATCCGAATCTTGGATCACCAAACCCCGGGCCATTTTCAGCAGCCTCGCGGTGATATACCGAGCTTGCACCGTCATATTCCCACTTATATATTCTGAAATGAAATATCTCTGAATACAGAGGGGCAAAGAGACGGGAAAAGCAACCGCTTGGATTTCATCACGTCTTCCGGACGTGTCCCGTCTCTTTTAAATCGAAAAGACAACAGCAGCCACAAAACCGTCGGCCTGAGATCTTGCAGTGGCGCGTTGAGGTTTATAAGCACATAATCTTGTCAAACAAGGGTATGTAAAAAGAACACACCCCACCTCTTCTAATCCAAGGGAGCGAGAGGGGGGCCACAGCAGTTACTTTTGAGAGTAAGCGTCTAGCGTCTTCCCTTTCCTTGCCCCCTCTGACTTTGGAGGTCAGGACTTACCAAAAAATCAGTTAATGTGATTTCTAGAGCTACTGATCCGAACTATGAGTGTATTTCCAGAGATCACAGCTTAGAACACCCCCCCCCCCCCAAGACTCTATTCACAGTTTTTCTAGTCCTACAGAACTGGCTTAAATTCCTTTCTCCCTGACCAACTGCTCTTCTATTTCCTTCTACTTTTTTGGGGGGGGGGGTGGCGGGGCGAAGGAAGAAATGGGAGTTTGTTCAGTCCCTTAAGAGAGACTTACCAACAACAGCAATCATCGTTATCCTGCCAGGAGGTGACAAATGGATGATTTTGCTTACGTTGGCACAGTAAAACCAAACATGAGCTATATTGTAGACCACAGGTAAAAAAACTGGCTTATTTAAATGACCTTCCAAATTCACTTTGCAGAGCGAAACCGGAAAAAGCATTCTCCCTAGTGTCGTCGTCTTGTTTTTTTTACAAAAAAATATAGGAGCTTATTTATTGACGGAGGAATGCTTGCTGAGCTTCCCAGGGCTTACCACCTCAGGAAGAACTAAGCCAATACTGAGATTTACGTAACGACTGCAAGGAATTTTAGATGCCTTCATATTGCTGGCTTCATTAGAACTGTCTCCTTTTGAGAGGTTAGAACTAGGGAACCTATGGTTCTCAAGATGTTGTACTAGAGCTTTCATCAATAAGTGGTGGCTGGGGCTGATGGAACTTGGAATCGCCACATCTCATTATTAAGGCAAGGTGGACGGCAGAGGAGGAATTAGTGCAGAGAGAGCACTGTCTCCATTCTGGATTTCTGGGAAGAGAGTCAAGCATGATGGACAGAAAGATTTAGCTATTGGGTATACTGAGATAAACAGGGTTACGTGTCTCTGTTCACGTACATAAAAATGCACACACACACACTTGTCTGTGTTACTTTGTACAAATAAAGTTTCTAAAAGCGATATTTGCAACAACCCCTTTCAGCTACTGTAACAGAGATAGCTAAAATGGCAGTATAAATGGCTCTGCCTTGTTAAATTAATAAAATAAATGAAACTAAGGTCACCTCAATCAGGTTTTAAAAAAGCATCCGTGGCTCTTGCACGTATATTTCTTCACCAATATTTTCTGGCCTTGAGCTTTTCTGTCAAGTAACATGTAAAAATATATTCCATGAATATGCTGTGTTTTTGTTTCAAGTTCTGGTACATATTCTTGGGATCTTCTCCATTTTCTTTTCCATTCAATTATAGAAAGAAGGGGAAGAGTCTTCTGGCAGGTCCAAAAACATGTTTTTGGAAAGGGGGGGTAAGGGTCTTGTTTTTAAATGGGTGCCAGGAATAGGTAGCGCCAAGACAGAAAATGATTCAATTAGAATAAAAACCAACCACTAACACTGCAAGTTGTCATCCCAAGTGTTTTATATATATTGTTGTTGTTGCATTAAAGTGTGCAACTTTTAACAGGACCTTTGGGGAAAGGGGTGAACATCTATATTCTTCTTGTTATTGTTATAGCCCAGAACTTATAATAAATTCTTGCTTTTCTGATCATTTTTGTGCAAACTCTTAATTTACATTCTCACATTCTATAATGTTGGGATTCTGTGCTAGTTGCAAATTGGATGTTCAGAAATGGGAGGCAGAAACTCTAACCCTACTGTGATCTTGTATAATATAAGATGGGAAAGAGAAAGTTGGACAGGCTTTCAAGAATTTGTTATTGTGTCTTAATATAATAAACAATATAACAATTATCCAAGTTTCTCATCTTATGCTGAACAAAATTGAGGAAGTTATTCTGACCTTTTCAATGTTGTCCAAGTATTGAAACTGTAATTAAATGGAAAAGGCTACTTGAAATTGTGGGTATGAGAGACCTAACAAACAGGAATATGATATATTAGTTAAATTAGAAATTTAAGTAACCAGGTAAGATAAAATAGGAGAATTAGGAAGTAAACATTTATTGAATAAATATAATGCTGTCTTATGGTCCAACCTTACCGCTAAGACATTCTTTGAATAGTATTTGTCCATTACAAGCATGGCTAGTTTATTTGGTTAAGGGGACAATGGAAGCTTGCTGAGACTAGTAGAAGTATGACAGGATCGCTGTGACTTCTGGCATTTGACAAGGAGAAAGATAGCATCACTGTCTAATATCAGATAATTCAGGAAGTCAGCAAACCCTGGATCAAACATTTAGCATGCAAGCTTCATAAATGGTATATTGTATACAATTGTATATTAACATTGTATATGTTATTAACAGAGGCATTGAATCAAGATCACATGAAGTGTTAGTTCTACTTGATAATGCCTTGGTTAAGATCAACTTGCAATGTTGCTTCCAGTTTTGGTCACCAGGATATAAAAAAGATGTTGAGACTTTAGAAAGAATGCAGAGAAGAGCAACAAAGATGATTAGGGGACTGGAGGCTAAAACGTGACGGATGGTTGTAGGAATTGGATAAGTCTAATGAAAAGAAGGACTAGGGGAGACATGACAGCAGTGTTCCAATGTCTAAGGAACTCCCACCAAAGTAGAGGAGTTCAACCTATTCTCCAAAACACCTGAGGGCAGGGCGAGAAGCAATGGATGAAAACTAATCAAGGAGAGAAGCAACCTAGAACTAAGGAGAAATTTCCTGACAGGACAATTAATCAGTGGAATGGTTGGTTTTCAGAAGTACTGTTAGTAGGAGCTCCACTTTAAGTTTTAAAGAATAGACCGGACAGCCATTTATCTAAAATGGTATTGGCCTCCCACCTGAACAGAAGGTTGGACTAGAAGACCTCCAAGGTCCTTCCAACTCCATTATTCTAATTAACATGCATAATGGTACTATGTAAATAATGCACTGGTGAAAACGGTAAACATTTACAATCCATTTCACTGTTGTTTTTTTCAGTTGTGTTACAAAAAATATCATTCCATATTCACATACTGTTCTCTAGGAACAGAAATGATTTTAGTTAAAGTAATTGTGTACATCATAGGTTAAGTACAAAATACACGCTGCTTGAATATAATAATCCATTGGCTGTGATGCCATGATTCCAGTTATTTTTATGAAGAATATTAATAGTGATTAGCAAACTCATACATTTGGAGATTTTTTTTCCCCCTCATCACCTTTTGAGGTTTGTTTCTTGTTTCCATTCAGAATCAGCAGTTGATATTTCATAGAACTGTCCGAAATTCATCAAAAATGAAATTGGGTACGTGGGCCTCGACCACCTAAGGAAAGAAAGGGCTCATTATTCCTGTGAAATATTTGTTTCTTTACTTTTTAAATGTTACTGTACGGTAAAATATAAATTAAAAAAACTGAGAAAGTTAAAAGTGCAGAAAGAGGCAACAAAGAGAAAAAGTATGTACTGATTTTCAAGTTTTTTCACTGCAGCAAAATACAAAAAAAGTTCCAGCCTCAGTCTTTTGCTTTACATTTTCAAATGTTTCAAACTATTTCTATATTTGAGATCTTGGCCTTCTGAATAGAAGCACTTAGGCATGAAGTGGGAAACTGCAACCGTACAAGAATTATTAAGGCGTAGCGCCATTGCTATTTTTATTAAAATCTACACTTAATTCATTTAGCTTTGGTTAAGCTTGCCATTTGCAGATCAAATTTTATTTTCAGGAAAAGATGAGTCATGTTCCAAATTAATGGTGAACTACATTATTCAGATTGTGAAGTCCGAGTTCCAAGCAAGTCAGCCTTGCAAAGCAAATGGCTCAATTATTCCTTTATCTTTCTCAGCTGTGGCTGCCTTTGAAAACCAGAATTATCAGAGATGATCTTCCTATGGGAAATGATCATACTGGCTGGGGAATTCTGGTGGTTGAGGTCCGTATACCTTAAAAGTTCCCGAGTTTGGGAAACATTGCTCTATAGCATATTTAAGGATGATCTGAGAAATACAGGCAAAAATTTTGGGTGCTTTTGTCCATTCAGTATGTTGGACTCATTCTCAAAAAACCTTGTTATACTCACCCTTCTTGGTAATTTTGTGTAACGAACATAATCTTCTAAAAAAAGCAGGGCGCCCACAACATCTGCTGGCATTTCTGGGACCTTCTGGCTGCAAATAGGCACAAAACCACAAGACAAAATACTTTTAATTCTGGTACATCTCAGATGGGCCAGCTAGAAAACACACAAATGTTGTAGGAAAACACCTCTCGCCTCCACATCTGTTCAACTTAATTGAAGGATGATTTAGAATGGAGCCACTTTTTTTGTGTCACAGGACAGCAGATGCAGAATCTAGCTGAAACTCCCCCTACCACCTTTTATTTTAAGAGGAATTAAACCTGGTAAGTTATCTAAGATGCATAAAGGTATGTCAAACGAATGTTAGCAGTGTAAAAGTAAAGAAAGGGCTTTTTATCATCTATGGTGGACATGTGATAAAGCAAACATTTTTTTGGAGTATATGATACATATTTTAATGCAGAAAATTTTGAAAATGAAGATAAAGATGAAAGCAGAATTTTTCCTTTGGGGCCTAATGGAAAAAGACCTGGAGAAAAAATTTGGAACTTTGTTACTATATATGTTGACAGCAGCGACTATTGTATGCACAAAAATGGAAGGACACTTCGATTCCTACCATGGACGAATGGTTGCAGAAGTTGATGGGAGTTGGCCGAAATGGCAAAATTGACTATTCTGATTAAAGAAAAGAACATAATGTACTTTTGTTTCCACTGGGAGACCGCTTCTGAACTTTGTCCTTGAAGTGGGAAAGAATGAAACTTTGATAGGATCCTTGTAGAAATGGCTAGTTTATATTATTATGAAAAAGCAAAAAGTTATGATTTGATGTTAGTGCCTTATTTTACTGCAACAAGAGAGAGTCAGAAGTGAATGCTTTTTCTTTTTCCTAATGCTTCTTCACTTGTCTTCCCCCTCTTCCTCCCCACTGCTTTCCTATTTACTTTCGTATTTTGTATCTTATTTTATCTTATAACTCAATAAAAAATATTAAACCATGAAACCTGGTAAATATTTCACCGGGAGACAAATCCCAGGCCTCTAAACTAGACAGGAATTTTAGAAAGAGCTGCAACTTCTGTCATGGACAGGATTTACACACGGTCAATATGTGGTTTGGCTGACTAGCTTAGCACATCATGTGATTTGTTAACTGCCTTGAGACTATGCAAACTTAGCCATTGACAAAAACTCAACGTTATGGAGTGTATTACTGATGTACAATTCTGCGCCTCTTTGGGTGACCACATTTCAAACAGGTTTAAAGAGAATTGGAAACAAATTTTAAAAAGGGACAAGGGCCACCAGTGATCCAACTTTTATTTTTACTGAGGGTGGGGAAACCATGGCCCTCTGCATGTTGCTAAGTGACAACGTTGAGAATCCCTAATCATTAGCCAACTTGCATTGTTGCAAGCTGTAATTCAGCAACATCCAAAGGCCAGATGTTCTCCACACTCTACTGAGCAGCTCACGTCGTCTTAACCACGCAGTGTAACACTCAACTCAGAAATTCAACTTCTTGGACAATGGCTATCCAGCTGCCATTTGAAGGAGAATCTAATCCTCCTAACCTATTGGGTTCAGCTGCTCTGTTGCTAAGGGGAGGCAGCGAGGGCTTTTTGTGAAGGAGAAGTTGGTACCTGGTGCTCTGTTCCATGGTGGAGCGAACAAACTGACCGATCAGACCCAGAAACTGCTCAGTGTAGCGTGAATGAAACTGCTTCAGCAAGGTGAGGAGTCCCAGCACCAGAGGTGGCCAGTCAATGGGATCGGCCGGCTTTCGACACACCATCCCTGAAGGAAAACAAAACCTAACCCAATACATTTCCTCATAGTTTGGAGGGTTGCTGCATAAGAAGAAACAGCTGGTGGCGGCAATTCAAAATACTATGGAAAATTCATATTACGTGGCGGAGAAAAAGTGGAGAAATGGATTCTCTCTATAGTGTTCCCGATGGATTATAGTCCACTTTAATATTTGCAAGCTGCATCCAAGGAACAGTTTAGTGCTCAAGGACAACCATTCCCCAAAAGGACCTTAAACGGAATTTGTACATGAAAGATTTCCTTTGTCCAGCTGCACCCAACTCTAGTGACTCATCTCCATTTGTTAGCAGAGGGAGCCAACTACACACACACACAGTATATATATTTATATACATGTATCCTGATGGGCAAAAGACACATATGCATATAACTATAAAACTAGACAGATATTGAGATACACACACACACAGTATATTGAAATACAATGCATACCCCAAGGAAAGGTAAATCTTCATAATCATTCAAATTATATAGTCAAATCTAGTCATCCTACTCGGGGTTCCTAGATTTTGCCCTAAAATTCCAGCTATCTTGGCTCACTGGCCATCTCACCAGAACTCGTAAGAATTAGAACTAGGTGGCGCAGTGGTTAGAGTGTTGAACTGCAGGCCACTTCTGCTGA
>JANHFL010007181.1:0-12268 GCA_032468155.1 Oxyrhabdium leporinum | reverse complement strand
CAATTGTCATTTCAGTGGTCTTCAAAAGCAGCCCCATGTAGAACACATCCTTTCTTTCTTTCTTTCTTTCTTTCCTTCTCTCTCTTCTCTCTCTCTCCATCCATCTCTTCTCACTCTTTCTCTCACACTTTTTATTTTCATTTATTTGATTTTCATTCTCTCTCTCTCACTCTTTCTTTCTCTTTTGTACTTTCTTTCTCACTTTCTTTTTCTTTCTTCTTTCTTTTTCACTTTCTCTCTCACACAATCTCTCATTCTCTTTTTCTTTCTCTCTCACACTCTTTCTTTTTCTCTCTCATTCTCTTTCTCTCTCGCTTTTCTTTCTTTCTCCCTCCCTCCCTCTTTCTTTACTTCTCTGTCTTTCTTCCTTTCTTCCCTTCCTTTCTTCCTCCCTCCCCTCCCTCCCATTTTAAAGTCTTTCTGATGTAGTTCTATGGTCATGGGAAGATGCCCCCAGTTCCCATTTAAATTTGCTATGCCCTCCTTCCTGACAAAAGCTCAACATTATGTGCAAATTCAGATTTTCCAAGGGTAACAAGACAGTAAGGCCTTAAGGTAAGAGGCCCTTAAAAAGCTCTACATTTGCCGAGAAGATCACAAATTGGTAAGTTTAATGAAAACACTTAAATCAGGTTCCAACATAACTTCACTTATCCTGCTAAGCTCACATTTCCTTACCTGCTCCTTAACATTGGAAAGATCCAATGTGTAGTTCAGAGCTGTTTTGGCAGCCTTGTATGGCTCCCAGGCTTCTCCCAGATTGACTGATATTCCCATGTAAATGCTAATAACCTGCAAACAGAAGGCAAAACAAAGTCCCTGAAAACTCCAGTTGTCCAGACATTTATGGGGAAGCAAAACCACCAACATGTCACAGTTCAGATATACATCTGGTTGGCTGCAGAGATGGCTAACCATGGTTGCAGTAATAGCTATGGTGGCTATACGTGGCTTTAGAGATGGTTAACCATGATTATGCATGTGGTTAGCCATAGTTGTGGGTGTGACAGCTGTGGCTGTGGATTTGATCAGCCATGGTTTTGGAGGCAGGTTAGTGGCGCTCTGGCAGACATTTTAAAACTAGTGGAAAAGCAGTGCTGGACAGGGTTGCAGGTTTAGTTATGTTATGGCTAGCCATGATTGTGGAGACAGTTGGCCATGGCTATGGAGATATGTAGCCATGGTTATGGAGATAGCTAGCCATGATTGTGAAGACGGTTCTCTGTAGTGGCCAGTTAGTCATAGTTGTGGAGACAGCTTAGTGGTTCTCTGGCAGGCAACATTTTAAGATTAGTAAAGAACAATGCTGCTCGGTCTAACTATAGTGGAGAAACTTAACTGGTTCAAAGCTACAACAACCCCAGAATTAATTAAGTGTAAAAGGCCCAATGAACTCTCAGATCTCTAGACCTGGATTCTGAATGGGTAAAGGGGAGAATGGAATTATCCTCACTGCCTTTGCCTGGCTCTCCTGTATTCACACCAAGGGTCTGAAATGACGATGAAGCAAAAATGTACAGGCAGCCTTGGGAGCGGGTTGGCAAATGAGGAAAAATTACCGTATGAACATTATCATGCAGACAGCATTGTCATACACTTAGATCAGACATCAAGACTCAGTGATGCAATGGCAGCATTGGCGGGATGACCTTATCTAGCATGTGTCATAATTTGAGCATCCCTGAAATTTGCAATCGAAGAATATAATAGAGTATAGAGTGGAATAGAATAATGGAATGGAATGGAATGGAATAGAATATAATATAATAGAATAGAATAGCTTTATTTGGCCAAGTGTGTTTAGGCACACAGGGAATTTGTCTCTGGTGCAGCAGCTCTCAGTGTACACGCAAAGCAACAGAATCATCATCATCATCATCATACCAATAAGAGTAGTTGTAAATACTAGTGGGTACTACATACTACATGGGTAAATATACTTATTAGACAGTACTGTGAGGATTAGGTGTTCAGCAGAATGTTGGCAGGAGGGAAAAATCTATCCCTGTGTCTACTTGTTTTGGCATGCAATGCCCTACAGCAGCGTCCCGAGAGGAAGGGTTGAAACAGTTTATGTCCAGGATATGAGATGCTGAGGCAAATCAATCATTTAATAGCAGCTCCACCAATATATTTACCCAGTTGTCTGGAAAATATTTATCTACTATTTCTCTCATCTTTGCTTGTTGGGTGTGAAGGATGGAAGGGTCGAAGTAAAGCGTCAAGTACAACATGGCTGCCTGCGTCGCCAGAGCTGTGCTGCGATGTTCTGGCAGTGGATATGCAGAAACCTGAGAAGGGAACAGAGTGAAAGGGCACCTCGTGAGCCTGCTGGCCATTTTCCTTCTTCTTCCCTCCTCCTGGGCCTTCTCCAGCCCGACTTACCTGGTTGTAGATGTCATCTGACCTCAAGCGGCCAATCACCATGCTGATGAATATTTTGTTGATGGGCACCCTGTTGAAGTAACTCTCGGGATAGTTTGCGGGCCTTTTCGCTCCGGGCTGACTTGAATACCCCGTGCTCCGAAGCAGCTTACATATATCATCCATATTGGAGTCAGCAGAACGAGCAGCACTGGATGGGACATGACAAGCACATGTCACCAGCGGAGGATCTTATCAAAGTACAAGTAGTCCGCGACTTAACAACCGGTCGTTTAGCGACTGTTCAAAATTATGACGGATCCTGGAAAAGCTACTTATGACCCGGATTTAGAGTTCCGACAACCGCTCTCACCCTAGAGTCACATGATTGCATTTTAAGGTGCTTGGCAACCAGCTTACATTTACAGCCATTTGCTGGGCCCACAATTTAAAATATTTTTGAAAGAAACTAGCGTTTACTTCCAGTTTCCAGCAAAAATTTGCTCCCTATCGAACAGTTGTTCGTTAATGGCTATGGCATTTGCTTAATGACAACAAAAAGATAATAATAAAAAACAGGTTTGGTCACATGGGGACCCATTTTTTGACTGTCAAATTTAAGACCAAAATTGTGGGCTCCTACAACTGTAAGTTGAGGATTACCAGTACTGTAAAAGGATAAACTTGCAATTCCTTTGATTTCATAGGCACATCCTAGTCATTATTTTGGTAGCAATATGAAAAGAGTTTTTCTCCCTCATTCCAGGATATTTTTTTTTTCAAATTCTCAGTTTGGCTTTGAGCCCTGGCATTCTCTGAATGTCTTTCATCGAAGCACTAGCCAAACCAGATTGTACTTATTTTCCAAGGCTAGAAAGACTGGCTCGATGTTGCAATGTAGATCAGCATCAATGAGAAAGCGTTTCTCCACCTTGGGAACTTTTAAGATGAGTGAACTTCAACTCCAGAATTTCCCTGTCAGCCATGCTAGCTGGGGAATTCTGGGAGATGAAGTTCACACATTTTAAATTTTTGAAAGTTGAGAAACATTGGAGAAAGACTTTCCTTTAAAGGCATTGCAAATGATTCTTAACACAAGTATATTGATGCAATCAAAATAGTGGTTGAGTTTGCATAAAAATAGCCAATTGATCATATCCTGAATCAGAGATGTTATACCTGTATCGATAATAGGAAACGAGCATTCTCTCTCGGACTTCGCCTTCAATTTTCTGATCAATGACAAGGAGCATGACACCATACAAATAAAGGGCTTCACACTGCAGCAGACAAGACAGACAGGCAGAGAGATTCATTGTTAAAACTGCAAGGATATTAAATAAAGTGTGTAATTTCCTGTTACATCAAACTCATTTATTACAATGTTCTCCATCATATAAATGTTGTGATGTGTTTAATTACAATTTTCTAATTCTTCAGTGAAAGCAGTTTGGTGTAGTGGTGAAGGCATCAGGTTAGAAACCAGGAGATGAAAAGATTAAAATATCTAAAAAATAAAATACAGTAAATAAATATTGATGCATGGTTAGAGTAAATTTACCAATAGCTGTTTTCCATCCTCATTCAGCAGCACTGTTTCCAGAGTTTGCTGAATGTAAATCCCTTCATTGAGATCATCCAGGTATCTAGAAACAATAAGAATGAAATATAAATTAATCTTCCGCAGAGGTGAATGTTAGTAAAAGCTCCTATTTATATACAAATTTATTCCCTACTTTAGCTGGGCTTCCGAACTCTTTGACATAAATTCTTTCCAAAGTCCCTTGGCATCCAAAAGAATAAAAAGCTGATATAGTCAAACAGAAGGAAGGGCTGGTAGCTATAAAACTCATTATCTGGATGTCATTTATGGCTTTATATCCAAAGGATCTCAATGAATTTTATTTAGTTATGTGGCATGTTAAGAATTGTTGATCACTATCAAACTATCTTGGGAGATGTGTCTCTTAATCACACGGTATTTAAATCATTCATTGATACAGTGTCTTTCTCTTTACAGATAGTCCTCACTTAATGATCAGTCGCTTAGTGACCGTTTGAAGTTACAACAGACATCCCCAAAAGCTACTTATGACCCAATTCCAGAGTTCTGATGGCTGTGCACATCCCCATGGTCACATAACTGCATTTTGGCTGCTTGGCAACCAATTCACCTTTATGGTTGATTGCAGTGTTGCACAGTAATATAACAATTTATGTTTTTTTCTGGCCTTTTTGACTTACTTCCAACAAAAAAATATCCATTGGAACACATTGATTTGTTTCATGACTCTGGTGTTTGATTAATTATTGCCCTAAAAAAAAGTCATAAAATCAAGTCCAGTCATATGGGAGCTTCAACTTATGACCATCATGACTTACAACAGAAATTTCAGATTCCATTACAGTTGTAAGTTGAAGATTACCTGCACTAAAGTATATTACAAGTTAAAAAAGACTAACTAACGTCAAAATTCAATGTCACATTTTTACATCAGTATCTTATTAGGTCTATCATATAATAGGAACGTTGAGGAAAACTCTGAAATAGTATCTGCATACATTCTCTTATACTTTCTTCCCCCTAATTTAATTATTTACTTAATTCATGTTTCAAATCTGTCAAACATATCATGGCTAGTAATGCTGTACAAATAATCTGAGATCATGCCATCTTCTTTCCCAAATTTTAAAATGTTCTATGTCAAACATTTTTCTCCAAACAAATAAGGTGAATATGAGTGAATTCATATTTACAAATTCTGAGTGTTGTATGTGTGTGGAATTCTGCTATGTTTCTCTTGTGCTCTGAAAAAATCTGAAATCTAAGCAACAATGACTTAAAGATATTTCATATAATCACAAGCTATTTCGTTGGCTGTAACACATTTGCTGTTCCAAATCAGTTGCCACTATTTCAATTGCATGTCCAATTGCTTACCTGTTTAAATCAACAATATATTTATGAACACTTTGGAAAGCCAAATAAAATCTGGTCAAAATTTCTATGTTGTTTTCACGAAATTCATCATCTAAATCTTGCAGTTCAGGTTTGGCTTCTAACTTCCCTTCACACAATTCAGGCCCCTAAAACAGGAAAAAAATCAGGAACAGAATTAGTATGTTTGGGACAGAACATTAAACATTTAATACTTCATTCATTAGCATCTGGCAAAACTGAAATTAACTTTAAAGAATGCTTCAGTTCAGCACAATCCTTACTTTGAAGTAGCTGAAATCAAATATGATATCTCCATATTTTTGTTGATCGGCTTTGTCTCTGAGGCGGAATACAGGCGGGACAAATTCCGACAGTCTCAGCAATTCAGCAATGATAGCATTTCCACAAGACACAATCCGAAGAATGGCTTGTCCACAAAGATTATTTTCTGCTAAGAAGTCCAACATGGCGAAGAGGAAAAACGTAGAATTTTTTCAGTGTAGATTTATACAGTTGTCAAAATTATCTGAAGAAAAATCCTTTGCAATTCCTCCATTACATTCCTGAAAAAGTCATTAACCACAGAAAGAACATTTTAATGTTGTTTTTTCATGCTACAATTTTATTATTTTTTCAAACTGAAGGCTGACTTTTGCAACAACATTTTTACTGCAGAAGATAATTTAAGTTTTGTTTGGAAGTCAATGCAGACCTCAGGATACAGCAGTATGTGACAAGGATTTAAAGATTTATCCAGATTCAGTTCCTCTAGGGTTTTTTTCTGATTACAAAATGGCTCCATTCCTGTGTTGGGTGATGGTATAACACAGTTGGGGAAAATGTCTGCTTAGTACAATCATTAATAATGAATAGAATTATTAAAATGAGATTATCAGTGAAGCCAAAGAGAACCTTCATGTGCCAGGCTAATATATCTTGGAGAAACCAAGTGCTATATATATATTTTTTAAATCCATTACTCTCTCATGTGACTTACTTTCACAAAAACATCCAGCTTTTATGAAAATGAATCAGAGCAGGAAGCTAGAAACATTTTGGCGATATGACAAGTTTTTTAAAGACTCAAGAGTATCCAAATAATTTTGAATTTGAAACCATTTTGATTAAAAAACAACAACAATTGGACGGTCAGGGTGAATTGAAACTTCTTTTTCAACAGGAGAGGAAAACAAATTCCCATTTTTAAAATGAATCAAAACATTGGCTACAAACTTGGGTTACTTTTGTATAACTGGACATCAACTAGGAGATTAAGCTTCCTTCCTATCATTTTAAAACTTATCTTTTAAACTGATATTTATGTCCCATGTTTTCACTCTTGGCGTTCACAGCACACTTGCAAGGTAGGCCAGACTGACAATGACAACTGAGCTGGGGAATCTACCACTGGGCGCCCCCAAATGACTTTGCCCTCCACATTTAATTAACAACTAATTTAATTAACAATGAATATTATTAAGCCCTTTGTTAGAGGCCAGGCAGAATTATAAGTACTCACATTCACTTATAGTTTTTTATTGTTTTTTTAAACTGCTTTTAACTGCATTCTGAATGTAGCTAAATTCTGCTATACTATTAAATAAGGCAGACTCTGACAGCCCATGGATGACTTCACCACTAAACTGTAATGTACTATCATGTCTTGTTCTGTTCTGTTGAATTTTAATGTTTTAATTTTTAATTCTGGCCTGTAATCGTTCTACAAAAGTGACTGGTTAACGCTTCTGCTTCTTAACTGTATCGATTGCTTGGTTTTTCTTGGCTAAAAAACCCTGTGCGCTGCCCAAACTTCCCATGTGCGAGATGGGCAGCTATATAAATTTAATAAATAAATACATTTTTTTTTTCAAGAGACACTTGAACTGCGCTTCGGTATTACCGCATTACCGAGAGCAACACTCAATATTTGATCATGAATTAACAATTGGGCGAGAGTTACGTTCCGTATCGGACTTACTTGCTCTTCTCCTCTTCCCGAAGAGAGGAAGACGAGAGATGGATGGAGCCTTCTTTCTCTTTGGCTCTCCTTGCCGGATCCGCAGGGAGACTCGCGGGTCAGGTCAGGATCCCCGGGTGCGTGCAACTCGTCAGAATGGGTGCAAAGTTGAGTGCAAGCCGACAAAAAACAGCCAGCAAAGAGAAGAAACCGGACCGGAAAACCGAATCCAGGCTGCAGACGGCCATCAGCAGACTAGGCAGGGCCGGACGAGCTTCCTTTCATCTTGTGTCACATGAGGGTTTGCGCGGCCATGTGAACAGGCGCCGGCGTATGAGACGCCTCGCCGCCCTTCCGAGTCGTCCCGCCTTCTCCGGCAAAGCCTCTGAGCGAAGATTCAAAATCGGAGGAAAAGAGAAAATAAAAGAGGGGTTGTTGTTGTTTCCACCCACCACCACCCCGCCTTCCCGAGGAAACAGGTAAGGATGCTTAGAGTAAATGCTGGTGCAATAATTGCATCCAAGCCACGCGCTTGATCTCGCTTCCTGGATGCACCCCTTTTCTTGCATTCAGACGAATGCTTTGAATCCCCCAGCTATCAAAGGGGCTGATTTTGCCCACGGCTCGTCTTCCGTGCAAGCTTGGGGAGCTTGAGTGACCGTGTGGATGCACTCGTGATTTGGGGCGTGCGGTGCGAACAGAGCCAAGTTTTCTGGGGAAAGAAAGCGGGAGAGAGGTTTTCATTTCTGAAAAGCAGCAGCTGCTGCTGCTGCTGTGGAATTCTGGGAGTTGAAGTCCACACCGCTGAAAGTTGTCTAGTTTGAAAAAATATTGATTTATAGGTCACGTTTCCCTGATGTGTTCAGTGACAGTTTGGTTGAGTTCTAGCTCACCTCGGCTTTCCAAATTATTTTTACTTTGTTGGCAAGTGGGTTGTTGTTGTTGTTTTTCCTGTAATCCCACAATCAGTTGCTTGTTTTGTCGTTTGACAAGCAAAGAAAACATAAACGCGCTATGTTCCAGTAAGAATAATTCATAATCATTCAAGAATTGTATTGGATCAAGCCAGCATTCTGGCTTAGAGACAAATGAAATGGGCATTTATGAGAATCCACCATTTTAGATGCTGGAACCTATATCTAGGTATTATGAAGGCTTGGTTCACTTCTGGTGCTAAAACACATTTGGTTTTGGTTTGGCATGATTGCCAATCAAATCTGTGGTTTAGCATGATGTGAATCCCAGGCACATTATTGTGCTTCATTCAACAGGCGGGAAAGAAAAGGTCTCAATTTCAAGTGATCTTATATACACTCTTGTGTAGCGGTGCTGAGATAGTTCTGGAGTCTAGACTAGGGGAATTTCTTCGTGGTCTCCCTTCCAAATATGAATTGGTAGGTATGTGAGAATGACCTTGGGGGACTGATGCTGTCTGAGGAATGGTCTGATAATAGGATCAATTTCAAAAAGGAAAATAGAATAGAATAGAGTAACAGAGCTGGAACGGACCTTGGAGATCTTCAAGTTCAACCCCCTGCTTAGGCAGGAAACCCTATACCATTTCAGACAAATGACTGTCCAATCTCTTCTTAAAAACTTCCAGTGTTGGAGCATTCACAACTTCTGGAGGCTGATTAATTGTTCTAATTGTCAGGAAATGTCTCCTTAGTCTCCTTAATCCCCTGATTAATTGTTCTAACTCTCAGGAAATTTCTCCTTAGTTCTAAGTTGCTTCTCTCCTTGATTAGTTTCCACCCATTGCTTCTTGTCCTACCCTCAGGTGTTTCAGAGAATAGCTTGACCCCCAAATCTTCTTTGTGGCAGCCCCTGAGATATTGGAACACTGCTATCATGTCACCCCTAGTCCTTCTTTTCATCAGACTAGCAACTTTATATGTTTTAGCCTCCAGCCCCCTAATCATCTTTGTTGATCTTTTCTGCACTCTTTCTAGAGTCTTAACATCTTTTTTACATTGTGGCGACCAAAACTGGATGCAGTATTCCAGGTGTGGCCTTACCAAGGCATTATAAAGTGGTATTAACACTTCACGTGATCTTGATTCTTGACTGAGAACTGTTGGACAGTTTTGGTAAACCATTTACTATAGTTAGAAAGTAGACCCATCGGTAACAAAACTCCTTATCTAATTGTGATGTTTTTCCCAATATAAAGCATTTTGGAGGCCATGTATCCCTGGTTACTCAGACTGATTCAGCAAGTCAGCTAAACACCTATCAAGTGCATAAAATAAACATATAAATAAAAGCAATCCCTTTCTCTATTATTTTACATATTCTGAATCACTAACAATACTTTAGGGGGATTCAGATTCACATTTGTGGGTTTTTGAAAAGAATTCCTAGTTCTCTGGGATAGAATCTAACACAAGTTAAGGCAGAAGGAAAGGGAAGAAGAGGATGACCAGCAGCAAGATGGATGGACTCAGTTACAGCGATGATGGATGAGCAGGATAAATCGTCCTGGAGAAAGTCTATCCATGTGGTTGCTAGGATTCAAAAACAACTTGATAGCAATAATCAATCAGTCAGTCAATCTGTCTGACTTTGCACAGTTCGTTTCAGGACTTACTAAAATCTAAAGTAGATCCCTATTTGCTACCAACCTGTGTGATTCAATGAGAATTGACCCTCATGTAATTGGCAAATATGTGTGGAAAGGGCAGAACGTAGGCTGAATTAATTTAAAAATCTAATACTTGTATTTTCTGAGAGCTTACTGATAGACTAGGAGATATACTGCACCAATCTGTTGTTGCTAAGTTACATTTCCCACAATCTCTGGGCAACAAAAGATATTGTTCTAAGACAATAGTCTTCTTCCTTCATAAAAATATTACTTCCAATCCTGAAGAAGCATAAAGCAAGCATGGCAGGCTAGGCAATAGAAGGATGAACAATGTTTCTGCGACTAAAGTATCTGCCTCCACCAACCGATCAGTGCCTAAAAATTTCCATTTACAACATTTGAATGTGAAATGAGGATAGGATTGCAGAGAATAGTGAAGGTTACAATCACCATATTCCTAAAACTCCAGGAAATAATGGGTGCTAGGTTGCAATTACAATTTCTGCTTGCAGAAAAAGCTTTTGATCTTGAAAACTCTATTTCTATAGGGAGGCATAAAACAGCCTTGCAATGTTTATATCCTGTGCACTCTTGCTAACAGAAGACACCTGATTATACGGAAACCCCAAGAAAAATAAATGCTAGCAAATGCTGGTCAGAAGCTTACCCCTGTCCAGAGGCAGGCTGCTCTTGCTGTAGCAAGAGGCTTGCTGGTCATGCGTGCACATTCGCACACATTGCTACGCTCGCACGCACCTCGTTGGGGCTCGTGAGAAGCTAGAGGGAGGCAGCTGATGAAGAAAGCAGATCTGGTGAGTGCAGCAGGGGTGACGCAGAGCTCACCTGAGGAGGTGGGGCAGCTGAAAGGTGAGTTATTTAGCGATAGCTTAGGACAACGGCGGGTGAGGGGGCCCAGTCAGAGCTCAGAGCAAGAGGGTCACCTGAACCTCTGTGTCCATGCAGCAGCCCACCCCTACCCCTATCTGAAACACAAAAGTTATACAGTAGAACCTTTGGTCACGACCAAATCATTCACAACTGACCACAATCCGACCAAAAAATTCACAAAATTTTTGAATCTGGTCACAAATACATACTCGGGTGGCAATCAAACAGGGCCCCTGACCCAGAAATTTCTGAAGACGAAACATTAGAAGATAAAGAAATCGCCAAAGTTATGGAACGAATTATGGCCATGACCAGAGGTTCTACTGTATCTAG
This sequence comes from Oxyrhabdium leporinum, assembly GCA_032468155.1. NCBI lineage: Eukaryota > Metazoa > Chordata > Lepidosauria > Squamata > Cyclocoridae > Oxyrhabdium > Oxyrhabdium leporinum. The sequence goes on along the minus strand of JANHFL010007181.1, from coordinate 1,198 downwards.
CCAAAATGGTTAGGATACAGTGTATAGTCTTCCTCAACCAAGAAAGTTTGGGTTCGAGCTGTCTCCATCTCTGATAACCAAAACAAGTGGAATTTAACTGCTCAACATGGCACTGGGTTCAAGAAAGCATTCTCATTATTGGAACTATCTTCCTTAGTCAAAAACATTATAGATGCATTAGAGCATTTCATGTCATAGTGGTACAAAGAAAGTGAATGCTTGCACAGCAGTTGTCTTTGCTTGGCAGTTAACTGATTGTTTCCATGTGGAAGTGAAACCTGAATCATAAGTTCTGTTTATAGTACTACAAATATTTTCTTTGCTCCTGAGGTCTGGGGTCTTCCACTAACATGGATAAACTTTTTCCTTCTCACAGATAATCAATCTCTCTCCCTTGGGAATAAAAGATCATTCTATAATTGTGAGATTATTTAATTTCAGGTCCTTATTTTATGTCGAGTTTAGAGAGCCTGAGGTTAGCCACATGACCAAAAAAATCCATTGCTTTCCACTATGTGACTATCAGGTAGGAGAGACCCATGTCTGCACATGTGAATGATGCCTTAAGTACTTGGAGCACCACATGTTTCAACTTATAAGAGCATTTCTTAGGTAAGATGAATAAACTTTTAGTTGCTCTTTATTCATGAAAACTCACTTGTGGAGAAGTAACCTAAAAAGAACAAGTCTTCTATTGATCAACTAAGAGATTTCTAGTTGCACAGCCTTCATGATCAGACAAAATTCAATTATCAAAATCTCTCTTTCCTTCACTATTCAGTAAAGATTGCTGCTGGTTGCAGTTTTAGTCTGGTCATCCATGTGGGAAGCATTAAATATCAATTTTCAATTCCAAACTGTTAGAGGCCGGATAGAAGACAATCTGGTGCTTAAAGATTGCTAAGATGTTCAGAATGCCTCCAGTGTAGACTGTCAAAAGAATCAGCCCCAAACTTCTCTACAATATATAGATCTTATTGTGGTGGTAATTCTCTGAGGATTTATCAGCCAGCAACCAAAACCTTATTTCCAGCCTTGTCCTACATACATATATAGTCATCACATTTCCTTTTAAGCTAAGCAATATAATGCAGAGTACAGGAAAGAGATAAACGTTGATGGAGATTCTCAGTCATCGAAGTCATGGTTGTCCCAAAGGTGCTTTTTTTCAAGAGGCAATTGGATTTTCTGGTTTTTC
>JANHFL010007180.1:45967-57891 GCA_032468155.1 Oxyrhabdium leporinum | reverse complement strand
TCTTTCTTTCTTTCTTTCTTTCTTTCTTTCTTTCTTTCTTTCTTTCTTTCTTTCTTTCTTTCTTTCTTTCCCTCTCCTTCAAAGGTCATAAAATTTCCCTTCCATATTCTTGCTTTCTAATCTATTTCACTTTTTAAAAACAAAACAAAACTATACTACACCATCTGGAGTTCTACAGCAAGGAATAGGCATTTTTAAAGAAAGTTGATTTCTAGAATGATTTTATGGACTTACAAAGCACTTTTAATCATTGTACTGAATATTAGAACATATGGGATATACCTTTTTCATTGTTAAACCTTTTTTTGATCATCTGCTAAGCATGCTGTTTTTCTCAATATATTTATATATATCAATAGTCCCCTTCATGCACTACAGGAATTCTTCATGTGAAGACTGGAGAGCAAGATCCCACACTGGACATATGCAATAAAGATGAAGATTCACAAGAGGAAAAGCAATGTATGTGAAATTGTACCAACAAGGGCTAAAATCCCAGTCCCTCACTCTCCATTAATGCCTGTGTGGGAAAAGTATACGTATACAATCTGACTGTTAATAGTTATTATCTTTTTTTTAAAAAAAAATTCTTACAGGCCATCTGTCTCAGAGAACTTTTCGCAGTGTACAATAAAATGTTAAAATATAAAAACAGTGTATAAAAGTTAAACATTTAGAAAGAGGCAAAAATAGTAATAGCACTTAAAGTATATACGGTTTTATATAGTACTTTATAACATTCTCTGAGAGCTTTACAATGTCAGCTTATTGCCCTTAGCAATCTGAGTCCTCATTTTACCAGCCTCAGAAGGATGGAAGGCTGAGACAACCTTGAGCCAGTCAGGATCGATCTTCTGGCTGTGGGCAGAATTAGCTTGCAATACTGCATTCTAACCACGGATCTTGATTAATGATAAAACACTGTTAAAATTAATTAAAAGATGATGAGTGAGCTTTCAGGGCATTATTATTATTATAAGTGAGTACATAATTATTTTAGATAATTACAATCAAAAATAAGTTCTAAAGTCAAAGAATCTTAATTCTATTTTATTCTTAATTCTTATCTTAATTCTTAATGTTGTGGCTCGCCAGCTGCCAGCGTAGCTGAGGGCAGACTCAAATGATGAGAAGGTTGGGGAGGAACTTGGGCTAGTTCTGGAGTCTGGACAAGGCTCTGATGGATGCTCTGTGTCAGAGGCAGAGAAAGAGCCAGGACTGTCAGACATTTCCCAGCCACTGGAGAGGCAGCTGCCCTTGGAGGCTGAGATAAGTGGGAAGGAAGAACAGCTGGGGCCTGTTCCAGACGCATGTATGTGCAGAGCTGTTAGGAGAGGGGAACAATGGAGGACAAGGAGTCAACTCGGGGAGCAAAACACACGTGGACACTGAACGGGCCTGGCTGGGGAATAAATAGAAGGAAAGGGGAGTGGTTGTCCTAGGAGACAACAGTTTGGATTTCTGAAGATTTGGCTTATTGTGTTTCGTGTCTCAGAGACTGCTTGTCAGAACTTAATTTGCAGCTTTATGCTGGGAGCTCATGGCCTGGCAATTATCTCAAGGAACTGATAAGGTCTGTTATGGCATTTAACTCTTTGAAGGACTATTGCCTGGATTTTTTTTGGGGGGGGTGAATGTAATTAATTTAGAAGAGGGTTTTTTCAAGACAAGGAATCTGTTTCTTGTTTCTGTTAAGGCTGGGTCAGAACACTTAATTTGATTCTTAATACCAAATCTTAATACTAAGGTGAAATGAAGGATATGAAACTTATTTTCTTCCACATCTAAAACCTGTTGGTTCATGCCTATAGAATCACTATTTCTTTACATCTAAAATTGATTTTCTGTTTCACCCACAATAATCTTATCATTTAGTTTGACTTTCTAATATAAACTTGGTTTAAATGGGGGAGGATATTTTTATGAGGTTGCAGGATACAAAGGATTAATCTCTTCCCCACTTCACCCTGTTTCTGAGTTGTTGAACCATCCTTTGACTATCTCTTGTATAAATAAGATCATCAGTGCATATTAAATTGCTTTCACAACATTTGCTCAACCTTACGTAGAAAATGTTGTTATAGTGGTTTTGCTTCTTATAGTCAAAGAATTCCTTCTATCAAACGTATATAAGCATAGGGATGAAGTCCATCAATTAAACATTTCCTTTACACCATAACTACAAATTTAGACAAATAGATGTTCTCTATTGCCTATATTGTCACTCTCATTGGCTCTTTTTACGTCTGTGAGCAGGGAAATCTTTTTTCTTCAAGAGATGACTTTTGTCTTTGACGAGGCGTTGTTGTAACTTGTAGCAGATTATGAATCTAGCCAATTGTGAATTGTTTAAAAAATAATGAATTTATGGATTATATGTACAGGTGCGTTTGTATGTATATACAGGCACACACATACTTGCACAGATATTGTCCACAGAAGGTGAAATGGAAGTGAGCAAACTTTACTTTGATAAAAATGTTATCATTCTCAGTAGTTTCATTTGTCCTTAAGCCAATTCATCAGTAGGACTGGAACGATGAGCAATTGGAGCAGGGCTTAAGAATTAAAATAAACTCATTAACTGATTTGCATGTATTTCAAAAGGTAGGGAGCCCCCCCCCAAAAAAAATTAAATATTTTGGGAAATATTAAAAAGGCAGGATAAAATATTTCCCCTAAAGGAGAAATAAAAAAATCTTAAGGGAGTCGGAACCAGCCTCAGTTTCCCTGCCCCAAGCAGAAACTGAGGAGGCCAGCTTTTAGAAATGAAGATTTGGTAATCCATTCAGAAAGACAAGGTCAAGACAGAAACTCAAATAAGCAACAAACAAAAGGTTGACAAAATTAGCTCAGACAAGCACCTAGGATTTACATTTCCCCTTTTGCCTATAAGCCAGCCATGACCCCATAGGAATCTGACAACAGCCAATAGAATATTAAAGGACATGCTCTTGCACAGGAACAGGAAGCTCATATACAAAGCCCAAAGAAGGTATAACACCCCCCCACTCAACTCCATTTTGTCAGCTGCCTAGAATCACATGTGGTTGGTGGTTCTGCTTCATCAATAAAGAGAACCTTTCTTTCCAATCAGCCTCCAGCCTCCATTTTGTTTCCAGTGCTTTTCTCCCGGCTTGGAACTGAACCAGATGGATTTTCCTTTCAACAAAAAGACCAGAAAAAGATTTCTGATGAAGACCTGTTGTCTATATAGCTAATGATGGATTTACGAACCACTAGCCTGACTTTACCTATGGCAATGCTGCCTGACGTCAATATACTTCTTCACAACTGAATGAATTATGATTTATTCCACATACCGCTGCATGGCCCCACATCTTTGGTTTATAGCTCTTAGGTTGCCTTCCAGTAGTCTTGAAATCAAAGATGAATTTCATGTTTCTTAACTATCAGAAAACTTTTAGAACTTTGGGCTACAATCCCAAGAACGCTTATAGAGATGAAGTCTTTGAAGTAAATGGGATATCTATCCAAATTAATAGAGTTGACACCGAGTGGTATTCATTTGGAAGAGTGTGAATTCCAGTGAAGATGAGCCACACCGAGATCTACAATTAATTTAGATCTCTCCATAGGAAAACCCCCAAGTTATTAGCTTCCCAAGCCTCCATTCTGTTATCATTGCATCTGATCCTAAGACATTAAGGAACTCATTTATTCTATAGCAATACGATGTTCTGTGAGATGAAATAACCATCTTAAAATGACTAATGGCCCTGATACCTCTGTTTAGTCTGAACACTGCAAATCATTGGCTATTGCCAGCCAGATTGCTAATACCAGGGAGACCTATTTCTTCAAGAAAATGTAGATTTATGGATAGGGCTATTCTCCCCTCTTCCTTTTAATCTTGATGCCTCCTGGCTGGTCCATGATAAATGAGGTAGCTCCTACAATGGCACAGAGGAGGGGCAAGAATCATGATATGAAAAAGGAGGAAGGTCCTGATAGAAATGAGTGACATTTTTCTCTTGTCTCTGAGTTTTCAAAATGTTAAAACTCTCGAAGGGTATCAGTATATGAATCAGTTAACGGAATCATGGCTTCAGAACAAAACATAGACACACTGTTTGTCTCAAATCTTTTAGTGAGTTCCCCCCTCTTCTTTTTTCCTATACAATTTTCAAGACTCATTTACCTTTTATGCTTTTAAAATCCTCCTTAATAGCCATATAAATTAGAATTTGTATTCTTGGTGAATTGCTTGTTTAGAATTTCCCATCAGAAATCTTCAGGCAACTTGATGTCCTTCAGATATTTTGAACCAGAACTTTGACACTGTTACCATGGGCCATGCTAGCCAGACATCTGATTTTCCTAACTCCTGCTGTGAAATCTTTCTTACCCATTTTCAGCCTTTTCACTTTGCTATGTAATTATAATTACAGAATAATAGAATTGGAAGGGATCTAGGACCAAGTCCAAACCCCTCCTTAAGCAGGACACCCTATACCATTTCAGACAATTGCCTGGTCAGTCTCTTTTTAAAAGCCTCCCAGGATGGAGCACCCACACCTTCTGGAGGCAAGTTTATTGTTTTCACTGTCAGGAAATTTCTCCTTAATTCCAAGTTGTTTCCCTCTTTGACTAGTTTCCATCCATTGTTTTTTGTCTTGCCTTTTGGTGCTTTGGAAAATAGGTTGAAAACTTCTTCTTTGAGTCAGCCCCTCAAATATTGGAACATTGCTATCATGTCACCCCTAGTCTTTCTTTTCACTAAACTAGACATAGCCAATTCCTGCAACAGTTCTTCATATGTTTTAGCCTCCAGTCCCCTAATCATCTCTGTTGATCTTGTCTGTATAAAATTGTATACAATCAGCTTCACTAATACATGTTTTAATCATAATCACATAGAAACAGTATGTGACTTGCAAGCTTTTTACTGTGAAGAATTGCTTTCTACATTTACTTCTCAGCCAAAGCCCTCTTCAAACAATACTTTTTTATGACAGCTGACTCCTGTCACATTCTTGAAGTCCTTCAACTCATGTCCAAGATAATTTATTAGATCCTCTGAAACAAGGGTGGAGCCAACTGTCATGGTGACAATAAAAGAGGCTAGCAAATGATCCCCAGCCTCACTAAATAAAGTTGATGAGGAACATTTCTGAAGAATTCATTAGCTTTGGCATAGACTTCTGAGGATGAAATAATGTTCTAATAATTCTGTTCCCAAGGGACATTCTGTCAGTACATGTCGGATCTACTGCTAAGCCTAAAGGGAGAATCATTCCCAAATCATTCCTAATTGATTTCTTCTCTTAGAAGTGCAGAGCAAGGCATAAGGTGATATTCTAGATCTTGTCCTTGAATCCATCATCGACAGTAGTCATGCTTCACCATAGCATTTCAGTCTAGAGATAAAGTCAGAATTGCTAGTAATGGGCACATTATCTAGCCTACACATTCTGATAATTTTCAAGAACACTTCAGAAAAGCTTACCAAATACTAAAATCCTAGGACTCAAATGGGCAAAGCTCCAAGCTCTGTTTTGATTAGAGAGGGTTTTTTTCCACTCCCAGGAATTGTTCTTAGGAACAATTTCACTTCACACATTTGCATTCATTCGTAACTGTTTCATGTGCAATGAATGAAGTTAGTTCCAGGCTCAAGAGAACTACTATTTTAGCTGCAGCCATTTCCTATGCTCTGGAAGACACCAGCAAAAGGTCCTTTGACTCAGAAAGAGAGAAAGAAATGCAGAAAGTTGATACATGTACACACTTACACACACAGGTTTGACTGTTGTGCACTGTATTAGGCAGATCTCCTATTGTCTATGGTTTCATTCTATTCTACTAAGGTTACTAAGTGAGCCTTCAGGAGAGTAAACCAAGAATATAAGCTTCAGAACTTGGAAAAACTAGGGTCGCATTGCGTTGTAATGGGCTCCAGGAGGAGGAGGGGACCCAGTCTCCCCCATTGTGAAGCGTGCTTTCGCTGTGCTGAGCAAGGCGCTGTGAGAGCAGCAGGCAGGCCAGGGAGGGGCTATTGGGTCTTTCCCCCCGCCCCATGCCAAAGGAAAGCCTGCCAGGCTTCTCCTTCCCTCCTACCCTGACCCCTTTCCCCTGCTTCCTTCCCTCCACTCAATCCTACTTTGGGACAGAGGAGCGCGCTCTGGAAACGCATGTTGGGGCGATGTCAGAGCACGTCTTCTGACCCTCCAGCGCTCACCTGCAATTCTCCACGTTCCTCCAGGCCCTGCTTGCTGAGGGGGGGGAAAGCAACCCTGATGCCTCTACTGCCCCCCCCATGGCCCCAGCCATCGCTGCCCAGGGAAGGCACAGGAAAAGAAAATGAGCAGAAATAGCTCTCACTGGGGCAAAAGAGCTGAGATCGGGAAAGGAACAGACAACAGAAAGCGGTGCATTTCAAAGGCGGCAGTTCACATCTGGAGGTGCTGATCAGCATCCCGCTGTGAGAGCCAGGCAACGCCTCTCAGCCATCCAACTCGCCAATGGGAGTGCTTCTGCTGGGCCATCTCCCTCTCCCACTGGGCTGTTGTGCTCAGTGCTCGGCGGGAGAGGGGAGCACTTCCCCACACCACCCCCTTCTTTCTCTTGGCCCCACCAACAAGGGAGGAGGAAGGCCAGGGAAGACCCCCACCCCGCAAGATCTGCCCGCACCATCATCTCCCAGCCCTCTTTGCTGGCGGCAACAGCAAATGTACCACAGTGAAGGCGGAATGCTGTTGCTACGGCAAGGCAAGTGCAGGGCATTTCGCTCCCGCCCTAAGGCTCTGCCCATCGCCACCGCCACAACTGGGCAATGGCTCTTTCATCCCTCTGCCATGACAGAGCAACAGGGAGCCGCAGCAGAAGGGTGAAAGAGCAGCATGTGGCTCCAGAGCCGCAGGTTGCTGACCTGCAGGCTAGTCCAACCAAGCTGGTTGGTCAATTCCTGTCACAACAAATGGATCAATATTTGGTTTATTCCCCTCCCCCCCAAACACCCCAGATTCTGTACTTGGGGGGAAATGCTAGGAAGGGGGGAGAGAAGCCTGTTCATATTGCTACTTTTAATCAGATTTCTGATATAATTCCTCTTAAAAGTTAGTGTTTTCTCAACAGTCCTGGCAATCATTAGCAAACCTTCAATAGAGAAAAGAATTGTCCTGTTTTGGGACCCATCTGAGGAAAAATACTGCTGGAAATTTCTTGCTTTGGCACCTGATGTGATAAATAGTTGCCCACTTGCTACCAATCCAGTGGTAACCTGCAGTTATTCTGTCTTTCTTGTCTTAATGGCTTGAAGGATGCAATGAAGAATTGCACAATGAAAACTTAACTGGAAGCATTAGTTGTTTTTAATGTTCTCTAGCCATAAAAATCGCAATCACATTGACTGGATTTTAGGATAGCAAAGTATTTGACACTGTTTACTGCATTTGTCCTTGAAAAGCAAAGTACAAAATGCTTCTGTCTATTAAAATACAAGTGTTTCACTTTGGATGTTATGTTTTTTTTAATTTTGTTTTTGAAAGCCATTCACATGACTTCGTCATCATATATTCTTTTATTTCCCCTCCCTCCCTATTTCCTTTCTAGGGGACATAATGGGTTCATGGCAGAAATTCTACACATAAAAATTTATACTAATGTTATTCTACTACCTTTTTGAAGAAATATGGTTTTGATATCTGTATTCATGCTTTGAACATATGAGCCAATCACCCAGTCTTTATGCTGTGACACAAAGTCAGTGCAATGTTATTTTTTGTACTATTTTATACTAAAACATCTTTTACCCATATTTTTTTAAAATCACACATTTCAAAAATTGATATTGGAAGTAGGAATGCTGGTAAATGACAAGTGTTGTGAGCTTGCCTACATAAATGCAGTACTCCCCAGAAATACTATATGGAAAATATGTTGCATTTCAACAAAATGCAGTTAGAAGCCATAATTCTAGATTTATTACTTTTTTATGCAGAAATGAAATTGGGCATGATTGGCTCATGAGTTAAGCTTGAGAATTCATTCCCGAGATACACCGCTTAAATTCTGTGACATGTTGGACAATCACTTATTTTCCTGCTGTGATTTTATATTCTGGAGTTGCAAATACCAACTGGTAAATGTGAGATCTCTTTTGTTTAGCAGTATCCTGGACAGTCCTAGTAGACTGGATGAAGAGCATCGGTTAATTGCTCGATATGCTGCCAGATTAGCTGCTGAAGCTGGAAATGTGGTGAGCAAATGAATTTGTTTTCTTGGCATCTGAGCTTTTATTTTATTTTCTTTGATAATCAAGATACAAATGTGAGAGGACTACCTAAGCTCCCAAATCCTTAGAAAAGTAAATTTGCAGAAGGGCACTAAACTAGGAAATCCTGAAATCACCTTTCTTGTGTAGGGTTCCATGAGTCCTGATATAAAAAAGATGTTGAGACTCTGGAAAGAGTGCAGAGAAGAGCAATAAGATAATTAGGGGATTGAATGCTAAAACATCAGAAGAATGGTTTCAGGAATTGGGTATGTCTAGTTTAATGAAAAGAAGGACTGGGGTGACATAATAGCAGTGTTCTGATATCTAACTGGCTGCCACAAAGAAGAGAGAATCAGCGAATTTTCCAAAGCACCTGAAGGCAGGATAAGAAGCAGTGGATGGAAACTAACCAACCTAAAACTAAGGAGAAATTTCCTGACAGTTAGAACAATTAATCAATGGAACGATTTGCCTCCAGAAGTTGTGGGTGCTCCAACACTGGAAGTTTTTAAGGAGAGATTGAACAACGATTTGTGTAAAAATATAGGGTTTCCTGCTTGAGCAGGCGGTTGGACTAGAAGACCTCCAAGGTCACTTTCAACTCTGTTGTTTTGTTATTAATATTCTGTTACATTCTTTTGCTGGCAAGTTTAGAAATAGCACCATCCAAAATCATTTTCCAACTGATTTATGTTTTTCGTTGCCTTGAGTGTCACTGAGCAATGTGTGCCCTGAGATGGGAATCTGTATGCTCTTGAATATGAGTGCCACTTCTCACCTCTTGAGGATCAGTGTCCTTCAGTCAGTCAGCAAGATGAATGCTTTCTATTTTTATCAGCACCTCAGTTCTTCCTGAGCAGATTGCAACATCTGTCTGTGTAAACTAGAGGTATAAATGAAATATGCCATGTGCTGTATCTCTAAATTAAGATATAAGAGAAAGACAAGTATTTCCACAAAATCACATTTTAATTGATTAGTAAATTTTTACTTGCTAAGAATGCACAACATTTTTTTCCAAAAGCTTTATTTCCTGAAAAACCTTTGGCAATTAGGATAGACCACTTCAAACTGAACAAAATATAATTTCAGAATGACTGTATCACAGGAATCTTGAGAAATATGACATTACCTTTTAATGACTATAATATATTTACAGTAATTCTATGTTTCCAACACATTGCAATGAGTTCAACAGTGCTAAAAGTGTTTTGCTGCTGATTTTTTATTGTAGTCAATGTCTGATGCATCTTACTGCATTGTTCAACAATAGTTAGCCAGCATTGATGGATTACAGTTGTCCTCATACCATTTTTCTATTCTGACATGTTTTGGTGAAACCTTTCACCATGTTTGTTACTGACTGCATGTAGATCTTTGGGAAAGAAGTCCGAATGTGAATGCAAAAAATGAATTTTTGGTGATACGCTGTGCTTCATGGTTTTGTATGCTGTAAGAAGTTTGTCAACCAGCTGAATGTACTTTAGTGCTCTGTAGTTGCCAAGAAAATTCTCAACAACATCCTTGAATGCTTTCCAGCCAATTTGCCCTGACCCTATTAACAGATCTTTGAACTGTTTGTCATTGATGATTTATCTGATCCATGGACCAACAAAAATGCCAATCTTGACATCCATTACTTTTAGAAACATCTGTCCCATATAACAAAAACCTTCACCTTTCTTGTTCATTACTTTCACAAAAATTTTCATCAGTACAAGTTTTTATGTGAGGTGGAGGCACAGATATTTTTGTTGGTCAAACAAATAGTTCATGTACCACGTTATTCTGTCCTATCTTTCGGAGTGGCCATTTCTTTTTAATGTAATGTGACTCTCTTGCAAAGCTGTTCCATTCACATATGTATTAATAGCAGTACTTTGTATATCCTAGTTACAGTCCCAGGAGCAGAACCAATACTTTTAGATTTCCACAGATTTCCAGAGTTGCATTTGGTGTACTGTATGTACTTCAAAAACAGTTCCATGTTTTCATATGTTTCTTTCATATGTGCAGCATAGCCAACAGGTACTGAAGGGTGTACATTGTCATTGTGTAACAAGACAAGCTTGAAACTTAATACTGATGGATCAATAGAGATTCCATTAAGGAAGATGATAGTTATTGCTTGAGGTGATCTGGAGGAGAATGCTGTAAAAATGTTTTGTTACATAAGGAAGAGCAACAATAATCTTGTTTAATACTTGGCTATAGTTAGCTGACTAAATGTTGGGACTTTGAATATGGCTGGGCAGATGTGTTAACACTTCACTGTTTTGAGGTTTTAAAAGTGGGTGTGCCTCTGGTTAAAATCATCAGATAGCATCAGATACAGCCCTGTTCACCCTTTATGGAACTGGGATTTGTATAGTTGAAAGCCATACTGAAATATTTGGTCAATGTGTACTCAAAGTCTTTTTTTCAAAACATTCTCTAATCGCAGCCAAGAAAAAAAAACCTTTTCAAAAGAAGGTAAAATATTTTGTGGATTAAAAGAATCTTTAATTTCAGGTTCTTTTTTACTTGTATGGAGCACAATTTATCCTCTCTTCTTTTCCCATATAGATTTTGAGGGATAATACAGTTAGTGACCATTCTTCAAACATGACTGTAATAAACAGTAATAAAAAAATCCATTCTCCTACTAATGCTCACATTTATGACTGATTTAATTGGGACTAATATTGCCTTAGGAAACATCCTGTAGGAAAAAACTTCTTCCCAATTCAGAACAGTAAAAACAAAACAATTGAAGAGTGCATTGAAGGTTTATTGAATCAGGGATCATGGGGTGTTCTCAATAGGATAAGATTTTAGGATCCAGAAGGCCAACTATCCCATGTTCTCCCACCATGTCAATTTCTTCTAACAACGTGCTTGAATTTCTCGCTTTGTACATTTTTCCTGCCATTATTGCCAGATGTTGAGAAACTGCTCACTAAAACAATGTGAGCATGGAACCATGCAACTTTTTCTAAATTCTTTTATTAGCTTTTTCATGAGTTTTCCATGGAAGCATAAGTCTGTGTGTCTCCGTATACTCTAGGCCAGTGTTGGCGAACCTTTTTGGCACCAAGTGCCGAAACAGAAGCACGCGTGCTCGGGGTGGGGGGAGCACCATAAACTGGAAGAGCAACTCTCTGGCATGCATGTGCACACTGGGAAGCTGAGCATCCGGTTTCCAGTGTGCGCATGCGCACCAGCCACCTGGTCTTCCGATTTCTGGCACACATGCATGTGCAAAGACCTGCTGGCCGGTGCCATGTGCACGCCGGAACCCGGAAGAGCAATGGGCAACTGCTGGTGTGCCCGGAGAGATGGCTCTGCGTGCCACTTCTGGCATGCATGCCATAGGCTCTTGGCAGAGTTGAGTCAGCATATTTAAATGTTGCCTGTTTTTCACCAGACACGGCCACCAATAGATCTGGGATTCAATTTTGATGCCAACAAACAGCAAAGGCAACTGATAGCAGAATTGGAAAACAAGAACAGGTAAGATATTGGGAGGGAGGGGGAGAGAATGGCAGTTTTGATGGGCTCTTAAGGAAACAAACTTTCTTCATCCCTACCTAATTGGCTGAGCTGCTCACTTATTGCTATAGTCCTGATTTTCCTCCTCCCTAAATCTTTCTTTCTTCCTTCCTTCCTTCCTTCCTTCCTTCCTTCCTTCCTTCCTTCCTTCCTT
>JANHFL010007180.1:24153-37008 GCA_032468155.1 Oxyrhabdium leporinum | reverse complement strand
GGGGAAGCTTTGAAAAGGTTATTAAGCTGCTAAAGTAACAAGCTTTTTATGGGCCCCTTTATGGAGATCGTTCTTAGAAGTTTTTTGGGGGGGATGCACAAAGGGACGAGGAAGAGCAACGTTTAAAGGTAGGAACAGTGGCCAGTTTCCACATGAGAATAAAGATGGCCCAGCCAATTAAGACAGGCTTCAGGCTGATCTAATCCAGGTATAAAGTTTTAAGTCCACGTGTACATATTTACAGATCAAAGCCGTGGCTGGTGAACAACATAGAGCGCTCTGAGTGTTCAGAAAAGCTTTGCAGAAGAGAACCAGGGAAAGAGTACAATTAGCTAGCTTATGTGCCACTGGTCAGGAGCAAATTTGCAGTGAAGACTCTTCTTTGCTACTGTGAAACATTTTGCTGGTTACGCTTAGCCCTTTGAAAAAGGATTATTCTACCTCAGCTTAGAACCAATTTATGTTGCCCTAATGCAGGAAGTGGGCTGACTTTAAACTTTCTGGGGATGGGGGAATGCAGTGGGAAAGGGATCATAATTCAGTGATGGATGTGACTTGCCTGGAAAATTTCATGTTAGGTCTCCATTAAATTTTCAGGCATGCAACTGAGAGGCTTCCTCTTGGAACCTGGGCTCTTCCAGGTGAAACTTCATCTATCAGTTTTCTAGCTGCTCAACTGGAGAGAAACATATTTCTCTTAAGCTTACCCTAAGAAGCAATTTGGATTCTTGTGGAGATTATTTTTGTATCCACGATCACACCAGGGCTCCTTCATAGCACCCATTCATCTGAGTGGGCTTTGACAAATTGTCAGATATTGTCAAATATTTTAGTACAGGGGTGTCAAACTCGATTTCATTGAAGGCCGCATCACAGTTGTGTTTGACCTCGGAGGGCCAGGGTGGGTGTGGGCAGGGTGAGCGTGGGCAGCTCGATGTCACCAGTGTTGGGGGGCAACTGGTGGCCCGCGGGCTCTGCTAGCGAAAACGGGCTCCCGAGCTCCATTTCCAGCTGTGAGGCCTCCTGCAACCCTCTGCCAGCTAAAATGGAGCTTGGGAGGGCCACACGCAGCCCTCCTGAGCTCCAGTTTTTGCTGGCAGAGGCCCCGCTGGCTGTTCCTTCGTTGTCTCCAGGGTGGCCTCGCAAGCCAGATCTAAGCACCCCGCAGGCCGGATTCAGCTCATGGGCCTTGAATTTGACAGCTCTGTTATAGTAGATTGATTCTACTTTTAGTTTCATGTCCAAATTGGGAGGGGGGGAGTGTTGCTCATGAATGGCTTTGTATGTGATAAGCAAGAGCCAACCTATCCCCAAAACACATTTAAGTTCTTGATCATTCAGTCCCCTTGTCTGTCTATGAATAGAAGAATTTATTTTAATCTTACTAGGGAGAGAGAATGCCTGTAGAGTTATAGTATCATCTGGCTTATTTCTTCAGCCAGTTCTCTGCTGCAGCTGTGTCAGAATCAACATATATCAATCAATGACTATTAGCCTTGAAGACAGAGTGACCGAAAGCCATATGCTGGGAGACTAGTGGGCTTCCTTCTGCAGTTGATTAGCCACTCTGAGAACAGACTGCTGGACTAGATGGACAGGGGTCCGATCCAGCAGGGCACTGCCTAGGTCAGTGTTTCTCAACCTCTGCAACTTTAAGATGAACGGTCTTCAGATTCTGGGAGTTGGTCTTCGCTCATCTTAAAGCTGCTGAGTTTGAAAAACACTGGCTTGGATTCTTAGCTTCTGCCTTTCACAATGGATTCTGAGTAACTACAATTCCTGCAGTGTTTTTAGACGTTAAATACTCCTCACTTGCCTTGCTGGGTCCCTCCAGAAGTAGTGATGGTTTCAGAGCCAGTATATTTTCTATATTCTTAAATGTGTTTTGACACAGTTTTTATTTCTTGCCTAGCTCCCTTGAATATAGAAACAGATAGGATTAAATTGACTATTTGTTTAAAAGGAGTAAATTTGTTCTTGGGCCTACAAAGAGAGGCTTTACCTGTTTTAATTTGAGAAGTAAGAAGTCAGTTTTGAGATATCCTGGTTGTAAAACCAGTCACTAATCGAATGGCAGGCAATTGCAGCGTAGCTAATTCTGGAGTGAAAACATGGTTCTATTCTTCTGTCATGAATGTGCATGGCAGGAGTTTTAGCCATTGTTTATCATTCTTAGGAAACATCACAATCCAGGTGTAGAAAAACATTTAAAGTTTTATGAAAGTCGTAAAAGCAAATATATAAAAGAGAGCATTCCTACATTATATAAAAACATCGTTTTGATTCCTGTAAAGCAGCATAAAAATCCAGGATCCCAGGAGGATCCTACCTGTTGTAATCTGCAATGTAATGGTAATAAATGCTTGAGCAGTTTTATGGAGGGATTCATTCTTTGCGATTATTTGTCTGCCCCTCCCTCTGCAAACAAAAATTTAACATTGATGCCCATTGCCGTATTTGTTTTTCAGAATGGAAAACGAATTAGAATCTTGCATTGTCTCAATGACACTTGCAGGGCAGGGCGTCAGTCCATGACAGACAAATCCCTGGAGTTTTCTTGGCAAGGTATTTCAGAAGTGGTTTGCCATTGCCTGCTTCCGAGGGCTGAGATAAAGTGATTGGCTCAAAATCACACGACTGGCTTTGTGCCTAAGATAGAACTAGGTCTCCTGGTTTCTAACCTGATTCCTTAACCACTACATAAAACTATGCTTTA
This sequence comes from Oxyrhabdium leporinum, assembly GCA_032468155.1. Taxonomy (NCBI): domain Eukaryota; kingdom Metazoa; phylum Chordata; class Lepidosauria; order Squamata; family Cyclocoridae; genus Oxyrhabdium; species Oxyrhabdium leporinum. Next base: position 34,292 of record JANHFL010007180.1, on the reverse strand, counting down.
ACACTGATGCCTTAACCACTTACACTAAGCCTGCATCTAACCATTGTGCAATATTGCACTGGCAATACAGTACTGATTTTCCTTCTTGTCCCTGTGACACTAGTTTTAGCTCATTCCCAGCCTATGACTGAGAACTTAGTTCTCCTTACCTATGTTGGTGTTAAAAGTGTTTTTCTCCTTGTTTGAACCCTATCCAAAGTCAGTCTTAAAGATTTTGTTACTTCTGGAAGCAAGTCGGGGGCCAGCAGTGAGTAGGAATAGTAGCATAGAATGGGCAATGGAGAAAGCTCATTTCATGCCAATATACTTTTCTGCCATCTCAACAATGATTGGAAAGCATTCCAGCTATGGGAAAGGACATTCAGTGTGCCCTAAAATTATGATCTCTTCTTTCTTAAGGAGAAATCCTATATGAACTTATTGCAGGTGTTAGTGGGGAAGGAGTTTGAAGTACCTTCAGAGAGAGAAAGAGAAGGGAAAAATGTTTAGCCTTAGGCTCTTTCTGATACATTGTTCATTGTTCACCTTTTCTAACATCTGAAATAAAGATGGTTGCTCTTTAAGATATCTATTAAATTCTAATTCAGACTTGATGGAACATTGTTCCTCAGAAAGTCATCCTGCTTAAAGTCAAAATTCAGTAGAAACAAAAGTGGCAGAGTGTTAGACGGATAGATTAACCTGGTGTTCATCTGCCTGAAAGTAAGTCTCTTAAAATGTACAAGACAACTGCTGTATTGTGTTTTGTGTGTATGAATATAAGAGGTCTTTCTTTGCTTTTGTATTGTGATCAATTACCTTGGGCTTTTTTTAAAACCAAGAACAATCCCAGCATTCAAAGTTATGAGTTTCTTAAGTGAATTGCTTGCTATGACTTAAAATTGCTTTTAAATTGCTTGATTGCTTTTCCTACAGGGGGTTAAAAAGTTTTGTGGTTGGAAAATCATTTTTTCTAACAAGGATCAAGAAAACTCCATTGCTGATTTCCAATTTCTAACTATCGTGTTACTCCATTTTGGAGAAAAGCTCCAAACGTTTTCTTCTTAATTTTTTCTCCAGATGGGGTTGGAACTTATAGAAATTTTTGGCAAAACAATTTCTGGTAGCATTTCATTTTAAAATTTTCAGTGCAAATCATATCCTCTTGAAAAGTGGACTTCCAGATAGCTTATTGCTCTTCCTAAAAATAAAGCACAGCCATACTGTTTTATCATGAACAAATAAAAAAACATTAGGTATGCCAGTTCAAGTGGTTCACCTATGCATCAGGAAAACTCTGCATCTGCCTCCAAAGATATCCCTGTATTTTTATAATGCCATCATCAGTCCAGTGGTGGTTCATCAGAACTAAGCAAATCCAGCTGTTCAGCAAATATCACAAAAGAGATTTTTCTGCAGCATGTTTCTGATTTATGAAGAATGCATACCAATCTCCTACTCTTTGCCTTTTTATTTGAGAGGGTGACTCTTCTGCCATGTCCTCTGCCTCCTAGCCTGCTAGTTAACTGTAGCAAAAGGAAAACCAGCCTGTTTCCTTTTTGATTTGAAACATTTTTTAAATGAATGACTGTGATTAAACAGAGCTCAAAACTGTGGAAAAAAGTAGGAATGCTTTTGCATTTTCCAGCATATGTCATTAGAATGTTTGTAAAAAAAATCAGCCCAGAGATGACAGATATGAAGTCTAAAGTTTAAACCTGGTCTCAACATGGGGCTTGTAAATTGAGTGCATTTGTTGCTGGTAGATGTGGTACTTCACCTAGTATTTGAGGACAAAAATGTGATACTTTCCCTTAACTCAAAACCACACAACACAAAGCCACAGTTCCTGTTCGTACCTATATATTTATTATATAGCCTTACATAAAATGTAGCCTTATTTTTTCAAAACTGGGGGAAGCTACATTTGAAATTTTAAGAGCAGATTATAGATATTTCGATAAAATAGGCTGGTATTTATTTATTAAATTTATATGCTTTCTGTCCATCTAGAGGTGACTCTAGGCAGCTTACAAAGAGAGTAAAAACAAGGTAAAATATTATCATAAATATTAACATTAGCAAATAGCAATAGCACTTAGACTTATATACTGCTTCATAGTGCTTTACAGCACTCTCTAAGTGGTTTACAGAGTCAGCATATTGCACCCAACAATCTGGGTCCTCATTTTACCGACCTCAGAAGGATGGAAGGTTGAATCAACCTTGAGTGGTGAACTGCTGGCTGTGGGGAGAGTTAGCCTATAATAGTGCATTCTAACTACCGTGTCACCACAGCTCACCACAAAGATGGCAAGGAAGGGAGCAAGGCACAAACAGGGTGGAGTAGAATTTTCCCTCAACCCATTAAATACCAGTACCTACCATTAACAACATGCTCCCATTAGGACCCCAGGCCAATAGGCAGGGCCAGTTTTTTAGGCCCCTGTGGAAGGCCAAGAGGGTGGGTGTGTAGTGTGTGTAGTATGATACTTGTGGCCATTCATAAAACCCTCAAAGACAAAACCGATGTGAAGTTCCCCACATTCATTCTAGCATTCCTCATGTTTTGTGTCCCTGGAATTTTGTCTCCCTCATTGTGACATGTTTTCTCTACTTGTTAACGACTTCACTGTGTTCCATGGTATATCCAATGCCTTGGAAATTTTTGTGTATGCTTCTCCTGACTGATACCTTCCAACAAAGAGATCTCTTTGGTGAATTTTAAGCTCTTTGCAGACCCTGGCTTTTGCTGTCAGAGACAGCTGAATAAATGTCAGAAAAATCTTACTAGATCAGCTGAACTTTATCAGAGTCACTTTAGTTGATGGTGTGTAGCAACCACTATGTACTTCAGTTTGAATGTGATTGATTAATTCTGAACACAGCCACATCCCTACTTGTGTGAACTGTGAACACTTATGCAACCATATTATTCTAGGGTGGGGTTTTTTGTATTTTTCCCTCCTAAAAGTTTCAGTTTGCTTTTCAATTGAATTGTATAGTTTACATGTTATATTAAAGGTGGGAAAAATTTTGAAGTGATTCATCTTGGTCTGATTTTTTTTTACATCTTAAAACTTGGCATTTTAATGGGTATGTAGGCTTTCTATAACCACTGTATGTCCTGTGTTGCTATCAGGAAAGTAGAAAAGGAAACACCTGAAAGGATTTCAGTTCTGCTCATGAGTATCAGGCTATACATAGGTTAAAATTTGTTCAGGAAGGATAACAGCTTAGTCCTTTTAACAAGATATGTATCCTTTGTCACCTAACATAGAACCTAGAATTACCCTTGGTGTAAAAGGGTGCTAAAATGTTTCCAAGCCTGAGAATGTTAAATGTGGAAAAATGCCCATTTTCTGCCCCCAAGTCCATCCTGTTGACTTTGACACAAAGAGCCGATGAAGTTAAAAGGTGAAAGATTTATAAGATCTGAAGAGAAATATAATAATGTATATACAAGTAGTCCTCAATTTACAACAGTTCATTTAGTGACGGTTCAAGATTATAATGGCACTGAAAAAAGTGATTTATTACTGTGTTTCACACAACTGTTGCAGCATCTCCCCCGGTCACATGGTCAAAATTCAGATACTTGGCAATTGGCATGTATTTATGACGGTTGCAGTGCCCGCCTGCAACCCTGCCACCTTCTGACAAGCAAAGCCAGATTCACTTTCACAAGGAAAGTCAGATTCACTTAACAACCGTGTTGCTAACTTAACAACCACAGTGATTCACTTAAATGTGGCAAGAAAATTTGTAAAATGGGGTAAAGTTCACTTAACAAATGTCTTGCTTAGCAACAGAAATTTTGGGCTCAGAATAACAGTCGAGGACCACCTGTATTATATGCATATTATACGTATATATGTATAGACAGCTCGGGGAAAAATCATGGAACTTTGTTTCTGCACATGAGAACTGTAGAAAGATTTTTATATGCTCAAAGTGGAAAGGTTCAGCCCTATCCCCAATGTTGGTAAAGATGATGGAATTTGCAGAGATGACGAAACGGAGACTTCTTTGATTAGAGAAAGACAACATCTCCTTTTTTAAATTCCACTTTTATTATTTTTATAAAACTCAAGGTGGCAAACATACCTACGTCCAGTGGTAGGGTTCAGCCAGTTCACATTGGTTCACATGAACCGGTTGTTACATTACCACCCTCACACACACCTGCTATCAAAGTGGATCCTGGTTACTGTGCTACAATGGAGAAATGGGCAACTGGGCAGCCGGTGCGAGAAAAGGAGAAGGCTGCTTTCCCTTTTTCTTCTCCCTGCTCCTCCTCCTTCCCTCGTGCCGGCTGCTCCGTTTCCCATTTCTCCATTGCAGTGCAGCACCCAGGATCCACTTTGATAGCAGGGTGGTGGGTAATTTAACAACTGGTTCGCCCAGGGTCAGGCTGGCCATCACAGGAGGCTCATCCCGCATGTGTGGCGGAGCTGGAGGATGGGGATGGGCCATGCCTCCCACAACAGCCAACCTGACCCCGGGCAAACCAGTTGTTAAATTATTTGAATCCCACCACTGCCTAAGTCCTTCTGCCTCCTATTTCCCCCAAACAATAACCCTGTGAGGTAAGTTACGCTGAGAGAGAGTGACTGGCTCAAAGTCACCCAGCCAGCTTTTGTGCTTAAGACAGGACTAGAATTCCTAGTTTCCTGGTTTCTAGTTTGGTGCCTTAGCCACCAGACCAAACTGGCACTATTATTGCTGACTAAAAACCCCTTCTAGAATTTTGCATCAAACAGAAACAAATAACTTTTTATTTGCTGTTTTGATGATTAGAAAATATTAGATAACTAGCTGATAACCTGGCGTTGCCTGGGTATTTATTTATTCCAATCCCCTATTAGACAGGAAAAGGAATAAAAAGGAGGCGTTCTAGAGTTGCTCGAGGCGTTCCAGAGTTATACTGGAACGTACACACACACACACACACACAGAGCCATTTTTATATATATAGAATAGATAGAAAAGAGCTTTCTGGTAACAATAAGAGATAATTATGCCATCATATTTCTATGATTTGCTGCAGAAGAAATTGGAAGCTTCTTTCTATTTCTTTTTATTGTTTCTTTTTGCATCTTAGTTCTTTCCTTTCTTCCTCTTTCTTCCTTTTTTTCCCTTTATTAATTTTTGTTAGTTTTTATCTTCTGGTCAAAACTTTTATAATATTTGTACAAAAAAATCCAAAAAGCCCATGAAAGGATTAAATCCAGTTATTAGCTAATTGTTAATACATTTTGTTTGAAGATCAGCTTAAACTTTAGAAAAGTAGCAACCTCCATCATTATGTGACTCTGCCATCTGTCTTTATTCTGAGAGAAATAGTTGCAAAGAAGTCCAGCAACTGCAGTGTCTGTGGGAGTACTTGTGCAAAGCCTACCTGAGTTTATTCTAGTGAAGACTTGCATCAGGGATCAACCACCACGGCACTCCTCAAATTTAGCTTTGTAAAAGCTGACTTCGTTTTACCTCTAAGGGCATCAGATTCCTTTCCAGACTCTGTGACAGTAAGGTTTCCATAGTAGCAAATGTGATTCAAAGGTGGGAGCTGCTTCTGGTAAAGGAAACCGAGGAATAAAAACCAGATGAAATGACAGAAACTGAATCTGCAGGATGTGCAGAGGTTATGCATGTTAATGGGTAATTACAGTATTAGTCACAAATGCTCAGTCCGAAACAGCTATGAGTGCATCTCACCATTTGTGTGCACATCAAAGACAAGACTTGCAAAGCTTACTTTACACATCAATTAATAACAGACAATTGTAAAGGAAGTAACAGGTAAAAAAAAACCTTTATGAGCAAAAGAAACGTGATTAATTTTCAGTTCAAACCTAGCAAAAGCTGAGTTTGGTATAAAAAGGGCTCACTCCTTAAATTTGGAGCGTCACGGCCCGCGGGTCAGATGCATCATGTGCTGGCCATGCCCACCCCCATTTTAGCGAAGGGAGAAAAGTCGCGATACATCACATGATGACAATGTGACATTGCAAGTTTGACACCCCTGCCTTAAATTATTACCTAGCTAGACAAAGCAGCAAGAAAGGTCAGTGCTTGCTTCTAGTTGGGACTTGGAGAGGGCAGCCTCCCAAGAGTTGAGGTGTTTTGGTTTATATTCCTTCATATCTGTTTGGTCAGCTATAATGTCCCAGTGTGCATTCATTGCATAGCTTGATCTTTTCCCCATCTGGAAAATCAGAAATATTTTCATTCTCATTCACAAGAAGTGATTCATAACAAAGTATGAATAGCACCAATTTATTTTTCATGGTGAGTACAACTGTGGTTTCTGTCCAATCATGGCATCAATGCTATGTTATTCAAATTATTTCTGACCAAAATAGTATATATTCATAGAACAACTTAGATTCTGTAATGCAAATCAGCTCCCAACAGTCCCTTACATCCCCCAGCCAGGCCAATGATTCAATTACTCTCCAAACTTTCTCCCCTGTGGTTTTTCACTATTACACCAACATAACTGAAGAGCTAATTCTCCAGAACCCATTCATATGTGGACAGTGAATACAACACATACAGCCCCCTTGAGAACACATTACCAGCTTTGTTTATGCATCATTTAATGCTAGTTGTGTGTATGCTGAATGTTCATGCCTTTGGGACAGAGTACGAACTTCAGCTGAGGAACTCAAATTTATACTTCTTCATTTGATATTTAGATAATATGTCAAAGTAGAATTCAGTTTATACAACTGTGGTAATTTACTCTATATACAATATGTTACCTTATAACAAATAAAATTAAGAACAAAATGTTACAATAAAACAGTTAAAGCATTCTGGATTTAAAAATTAAAAATAGGTATAGTAACACATAGAAAATTCACTTCTGGGTGCTTTTGGAACATATAAACATTAATCCTAGCAGTGCTAGTTTCCAGTTTTCTGTCTTTATTCACTAGTCCTGGTAGAAGTCAGTGTAGAACCATAATCTGTAATGCTAGTAATCTGAGTAAATTGATTGTATATTGTCAGCTTTCTGTCATTCTTACCCATTGTCGTGTCCTTGATCGTCTCTGAGTTTAGTTGTTTACTTGCAGATGCATAATGAGTGCTAGTAGGTATGGGATTTGCTCTCTGCATACCAGTTTGTCCTGGCAGTGTTGGTGGGGATATGGTTTTCTCCTTGGTAGTTCCTTAGTTAGAATATTGATTTCTGATTGTTCGTTTGTCTGGTATTAATCCCTGCTTATCTCACTGTTTGTTGCTGGCAAGGATGTGTTCCGATCTTTCTTTTTCCTTCTTAGCTTTTTTATTGTCTCTTTTGAAAGGTCTGTAAATGTGCTTTGTCTCTATGTGTCTATTGATGGTTGATTTGTCTGAATGCCAAATTTCCAGAAATTCCCTAGCATTTTGGATTTAGCTTGGTCTAGGATGTTCACAATTTTCCAGTTGCATCTATGATTGAGTCTGACCATGTGTTGTGATATTAAGAAGTTTTCATTGTGTCTTCTGACTTCTAGGTGGATGCACTTTGCTAGTTTTCTCCATGTCTATCCTACATTGTAGCTATTGCAATACTGTATGTTGTAAGTGACTCTAGTTTTCCTTTTTTGGCTACTAAATCTTTTGAGTGTTTCAGAGGGCTTTAGTTTGTTTGCTATGGTGATGTCAAGGCATTTTAATTGTCTGTTGGTTGTTTCTGAGATATTTTTGATGTATGGCAGTATTATACTTTTCATAGTTTGTGTTAGTTGCATGGGTTGACTAGTCAAGCACTTTTTGATAAGCGTACAGGTATTCAGTTTTTTGGAAGATGTGGTATTGGCAGTCTGTTTCCTTTTTCCTGTGTTCTGGGTTGTTGTAGTGCATTTATACTCATCTGAATAATGTACTCATGTAGCTCCTTTTGTGGGAGGCTACATTGTTACTTTGGTAATGAAGCCCTTAGATAACGTGGGTTGTTTTCAACCCTTGCATTTCTAATTGCCATTGTCTCCTCTGTTGATGAGGATATTGAGGAAGGATAATGTTTTTTTCTCCTTTTGTGAATTTTATTCCACTGAAGCTGTTGATTGTTTCATGCGTCTTCTCTCTAATTGCTCCCTTTGTATTATGATGAAAGGGATATCTACATCCATACTTTTGGTTGTATACCACATGGAGTACTGTAGTTTCTAAATCCTGCATTACAGTCTCTGCTATGAGTCCTGACAGTGGTGATCCCATGGGTGTTCCTGTGACATTTGTGTATCAAACTAAATGTAAGTAGTGAGGCAGAGATTGATGAGATCCATGATTCTGGGCATTTCAGTCTTAGCATTGGTTGGTCAGGTGTGGTATGGTACTGCTGCCTCTGGAATTTCAGATAAGCATCTCTTACCAGCACAACATGTAAGGCTTGGCTAAATGGGATTGAGTTGTTTGCAGTTTAGTGTATTGTAGAAACACAGCTGTTGTCTTTGCATATAGTGTGAACCAGACCACCCATTAAGCCATACTAATGTGGCATAGCATTTAATGTGATTGCAATTGTGTTTAGCTAATTTGGCTTTAGTATGCTGGATGATCCCTGCCTTAGAACAGAGAATAGGTATACATTGACCAATCATCTAACACAGCATGAGATTTATTTATAATTAGGAAGGATCCTTTCCTTAGTGATAGCATATTTACTTGTGGGCAAAAGAATCCAGATTTCACTTCCTAGCCAAAGTGAAATGGCTTTTAGGAAGTAGAACTATTACTTTTTTTCCTGGGATCTTAGTGAGCTGTGGCTGCTAGATTAAATAAACTTTCCATAACTTGGTAGACTTCATATCCCAGAATTCCTCAGCCAGCATGGCCAATTCTGAGAAGCCTGAAAGCTACCATTTCCCATATTTGGAAAACTCCTATTCTGGGGAAAGCTGTAGTAGAACAGATTGCCCAATTAGACATGAGACAGTTGCCTTCACTCCCAAAAAAATCAGGATTGTCTTAATGCAGCCTTCTCCAATATATGCCTTCCAGATGGACCATGTTGTCTGGAGTTGATAGTACACCAGATTAGAAAGAATGCCTTAATGGTTTATAAACTGCATGTACCGGTAGTAGAGTTTGCATGCTGTATGAGACAGAATGTTTTTCTGAGGATTTGTCACTCATCTTTACAACATATGCTGCTGGAGTTTTATTTTGGAAGGGCTGTTCAAGAAGGAAATGTAGTAACTGGGCTTCCCATTTATTTTAGGCTCAGGCAGCTGGTTCTCCACATACTTCCCCCACCCATGGGGCTGGCCGCTCTATGCCAATGCCAGTCAGGTCCACATCTGCTGGTTCTACTCCAACTCATGTACCCCAAGATTCACTTACTGGTGTTGGTGGAGACGTCCAGGAAGCATTTGCACAAGGTGAGCCATAATACAAGTACCCTTTTGTGCATGTATGCATAAAAGCATGAGGGAAGGAGTGGGGAGGGGAGAAGATAAAAGCTCTAAAGTGCACAATTTATTTTTAGAAAGTATTTTAAAATACACTTCTGCAGAAGAACGCCAAAAGCATCCACTGTGTCCTATAAGTGCTCTGCTATTATTTCACTGATTTCTCTGTGTTTCACATATGCAGGGTTATTATCTAGCCAATTTTGTGTGATTCATGCAAACTGCTTGCTAATTTTCTCTTAAGCAGTGGGAGATAGAACATGCTCAGATCCACTGCACTGCCAGCACTTGATTGCCCAAGTATTTCTTGGAGGTCAACCCCATAGCCTGTTGAAAATAGCAAGTGTTGACATTGCCTGGGATGTACACAAAGTCCCCACTGGGACTGCTGCTATGGCAGTCATTTCTGCTGCTAACTACCTCATTCCTTCTTTGCGTGACTTCTCCAGCAATTGCAATTGGGAGAGTTGGCAGGAGCTCTTCTGCAGCAGGCAACGGAAGCAGCTGTGGCTGATGTTCTCTTGCTACCACATCTTTTTTCTTATATATTTTTTTGCCACCAAAAAAGGCACCAGGTCTTATTTTGGGGGGGGGCGGATGTCGTCCACTGATTCATCTCACTTGTGTGTTTTGCCCGCAGCCTCCTTTTTGCTGTTAGAGGTCCTCAGAAACTTCTTCTGTGGCCGGCAAGGCTTTCCTGAAGGCCTCTGCAGTTGATAATAGAGGTCCAGATTGATTTGGAGCTCTGTTATCGGT
>JANHFL010007180.1:5944-24053 GCA_032468155.1 Oxyrhabdium leporinum | reverse complement strand
CCTAGCTTAATTTTTACCCATGCACCCTGGAGTGGGCGGGATCTTAGGGCTTATTTTGGGGGGTAGGGCTTATATTGGGCGACCATGTAAAAATCAAGTGAGGACTTACTTTCGGGGTAAGTCGTATTTTTTGGGAAACACAGTGCTGCCCCTCCCTCCCCTCACTACGGTATCTACCACCACCACCTCAAGTCACAGCTGCCTCTAGCCTCCAGGAAGGCCAACTGTTCACTTATGGAAGGCACAGAGCCTATTGTTGCTGCTGCCATAATCACCTTCCAAGGAACTGTTACAGCAACCAAACCTCCTCTCTTGCTCAGCTTGGTCACTTTGAGATGATGAGCCAGGAGTCAAATCGCTTGTTGACTGATCTACATAGTCAATGAATGCATAAGTGGGAAAACACCCTTAGGATTAGTCTTTACATCTACAATAGGTGCAGATTCTCACCAATATTTCCTGGAACTCAGGCCATCCTAGCAAAGAGAGAACTTATCTTTGGATTGGGGAATAAGAATAATTTCAACTTTAGTTATTGAAGTCCACAATATAAAAGTGTTATAGTAATGTTATAGCCATTAATTTTCTTAGAACAATGAATTTGCATATTACTTCATCACCCTTTCTCAGGAACTCGGAGGAATCTCCGTAATGATTTGCTGGTAGCAGCTGATTCAATTACCAATACAATGTCATATTTGGTGAAGGAGCTTCATTCAGGTATGCAAGAAATTTCTATATTAATCTAAGCAAAAAACTCAAGGAATCTGCCACGCAGATTTTGGGTGCCAGTGATGTTTCCTATAGTGAGGCTTTCAACTGAGAACTTAGTCCAAATGCTAATACGATTTTCCTCAACAAAATAAGTTGAAAGAAAGATGTTGGACTTCCATTCCAACTGAAATCCACACATCTAAAAGGCACTAAGATTGAGAAATACTAGTCTAGGATGTTCTTTTTCAAATAAAGTATTAGATTAAGTAATCAATTTATTTATTTTATTTACTTAATACAGTATTCCCTGCTTTAGTGAAAACAAACTTAATAAAGTAAATAAAGTAGGAAAATTTAGGAAATAAATTAAAAATTGTATTTATTTTATTTATATTTTATCTTTGTGCTAATAAGAATCATTTTGTTTCCTGCTTATCTGAGCACATTTATTTTATAAATAAAATAAACTCTATGCTTTGGTTCAAGCCAAACATATTCCATAATCCAACACTTGGTATCAAAACATAGAACAATTTTTGGCAGAATGGAAGGCCAGCCAGAGGAATTAATCAGTTTTAAGGATAGAGGTGAACATATTGTAATTGCCCAAATGGGCTGATGGAGAATGTGGAATACGTTTTTGCTGCAGAAATTTAGATAGTTGTAGGTGATGATATGCAGTTCGCTAAATATTTAGATTCTTGATTTTCCTCCAGATTTATTGCCTATAATTTCTAAAGGCCCAAGGCCCACTCCACGCTTGGGGTGCTTGGAACAGTAGTTAAACAAATCTGGAAGACAGCCATGGTTTGGAGAACAGAGGCCCAAAAGCTACATGCATATATCAAGAGAAGTTAGCTTTAAAAGTCAACATAGACATAATTCATTGACAAATTGAAATGTATCTTCCAACATAAGGAGAAAAAGACTAGATGCCTCAGTGTAATATATTTTAGAGACAGTTTTGCAGCTGTCCTTTTTTTAATGACTAATCATTCATAATCTATAGCTAAATAAGTGAGAATCTAGACCCAGTGTTTTTCAAACTTGGCGGTGTTAAGACATGTGGATTGCAACTCCCAGGATTTCCTAGCCAGCATGTTTACAGCATTTGAAAAACATTGGTATATAGGCCTAACAGTTGCAACTTAGACAAGATTAGAGCCCGATTCCTTCATTCCTCTTTAACTACCCAAACAAACGAACACGTTTAGCTCACAAATCTGGCATAAATCGACTTTCTAGGTAGACAGAAAGGCTAATCATCAGTTTCCACTAGAATATTTAAAAATTAAACAGGCTAGAATCAGAAATGCTGAATTTAATTTTAAAATCAAACCATACTTAGATTTAGTTAACTAAGTTTAGGAATCTGAATTTTTGAAAATACTTTACAAACTCATGTTACAGGGCATATTCCTGGAGCTTTACAAAATCAAGACATTTTCATTTACCAGCTGGTTGAAAACAAAATAATTGTATTTATCTTACTTTTTGGGAGTAACTTCTAAAGAGGAAAATAATTCGTTCCTTGGATGACCTGGCCGCTAGGCATTTCCTTCTGTAGCTATAGCTCTGTAGCTTGAGACATACAAGAAATCATCTGGAGTACATATGCATGTAGATTTTGATCTAGTTCTCTTTGAGTCATGGCCAAGCAAGGGAATAAGTCAGGCTAAACAGGTCACAAAAAGGTCACAAAAATGCACTGGAGAAACCAGATGCTAGAACCTGATCAGAATGCGAACTCCATAGGGAGGCCAGGAAAGACATAGAGAGTGTTGTCAACTCTATACAAAAGGCTTAGATTCCATAATAGAAGTCCAGTGGGTAATAATAGCAGGCCCCAAATAATTTAGTACTGGTGACATCCTGCCCTTCTCCTGGCCAAAATGGTCACGTGACTTACATGTGATGAATACAACTAGGGAGGGTTCCTGAAGAAGAAACTAGGTTTGCTGTCAATTGGATGCTTGCTTTTGACTGAATCTCAGAAGGGGCCAAAGAATCTACTTAGGCGCTCTAATATTTCATGCTAGTCATATATCTATGATCCTGTGGTATAGATAATGTGACACGACTGCAGCAGCTTATAAGGTCTTCCAGTGTTCTGATTGATTCATAGAAAGCAGTCTTGGGCATTCCAGTGCTCTTTCGTATGGTAACTAAAACAAGGATTGCAGCAAACCAATAACTGCTCCTCACACTTGCAAATACATGGCCTTTGGAGCTAATATGCTACCGTAATATTTTTATGATATTCTTCAAGTCTCTTTGTTTAGCTGAGAAATTGCTGCATGTTTTTGCAGAACTAATCCAGGCACATTTAGTCTCTGTGGACTCCAGAACTGTAGTCATTGGTTCCAACAGTATAGAATCCCGAGGCTCTGAACTGAATTGGCCAGACTGTTTTTCTCTATTTTGGAAATGAACAGATGCATACAAACTGTAAAAAGTGGGATTTGTTCTACCACCAGCATCCAAGATTTCTGGGTTGTGCTGAGTTCTTTGCAGTTCAGGCAAATATGACAGATGAAACAAACTGCAGGCACCCACTTTGATGAGTGGCAGACAAGGAGATCTTGGAAAGTATCTAACCCCTTCTCATTTGTGTAAATCAAGAGAAATAGTTGGAGTTCAGACTCCCTAACAGCTAATGCTGAGCTGGACATTTTATGACTGAAGCAGCTGTGATACAACAGCATGCTTCCCAACTCTGTTGAGCCTGGTTTCGAAACCTTACATCTGTATAATCTGATTTTTTCCCCTGACCTACAGCATCCTGAGTGACTGTTAAGAGAAGTCAAGCCCCTATGAGAATCAAAAAGTGATTTCATTAGACTCAGCCAGGGAAGCCAATAGGAGATATGACTTAAATCCAGCCCTTCTATCACTACAAAATAAACAGCAGATTAGTTACAATCTTGCCTCAAGGATTTTGCATAAAGGCCATAGGTCTTTTTATTTTAATAGGTCATTTTAAATGACATCTTCCACTCTCCTAAGCAAACACAGCTGATTGCCCTCGAAAGCAAGTAGTCTACACCTCTATAACATGCTCATCCGTGCCCACTTTGGAAAGCTAGATAAGTGTGAGTTCCATGCCCTATGCTACATCTATAAAAGCAGTGCAAATGAAGGTAGCCCTCTTTATAATGTCCCCAGAGCCCCCCAGAATAGGTGGAGCTAAAATATAGCCCCCTTTTTTTCATTTTTTAAAGTTATAGACAATTCCAGTTACAAAGTCAGCTCTTTAAAACTTATATAGGTTTAAGGAACCTCTTAAAATCCTGAAGTATATTAAAATCCTGAAGTAAATAGCCATGCTCATTTTTGGAATATAGCCCACAATTTAAGCCAATAAAGTTGCACTTGTACATTCCTCTTATTACTCTGAAAAAACAGCCTCCCTTTTCTTTATAACAGTCTTGTTCCTCTTCTTTTGTGAGACATTTCCTCTTTCTTGTTCTTTCCAACTTTATGTCCACCAAATTCTACGTCTACTCCAGCTCACCGCCCAACTCCTTTCTGCCCTGTACTTAGGAAAGTGTCTACATAGTGTATATTTTAAGAAATGAATTTTACAGTATAACTTGAAACCAACATACAAGGGTTATGAGGGGGGTTTTTTTCCTACTGGATGATCACACTCAGTCTTTAGAATCTTGTTTAATTTATTTTGATGCAACCTCTGCTCAGGAAGGTTAAGAGGGACTGTAATGTATCCTTGGTAGAATGTACCATTTGGTTCTTTTAATTTCAGGATTCTGTTTTCTCTTAAAAGGATGTTTCCTTGTCCCAATCTGGTTGAACGTTTTTGCTTCTGGGCTCCAGATAGAGCCTGAGATCCAGAGCAAAGCTGCCCTCTCTGTCTTTGTTGGTCATGCCATCATGAAGAAGGAATCGCACCTTGAGTCACCCATAGAAAGAGTAGCAGAGCTTCTTAAGTCTCTTGCCATTACAGCTCCCTACTCCCTCGCTGGCCTCTCAATTTTTCTCATTGCCGCTGGCTTTTTTCTGTTTTAGGGGGAGAGGAAGGAGGTGAGGAGGATGAAGAGGAGGACAAGATGCAGAATGGGAAGGACCGAGGTAAAAGCAAAGATGTTGTGACTCCTTTAAAGAAGTATATGGCAAATTTTGGAATGTGCTAAAAAACCTGTCACACTTCAAATTTAAAACATGTTAATGATTAATCAGAAAACTTAATTTAAGCGCACATGGCACACTTCACCTTGTTCCCAACATTACCATGGGTATGAGTTGGTCCTGTTGCTAGGGGATGTATATTTGCCAGCTGTAGCAGAGGGCTCCACAAATGACTCTTTTAGCATCAAGTTTGTAATGATGCTAGATGGCTTGTCATTTTAACTTCTTACATTTTGGTTTAATCAACTTTAATAGATGTAAGGTACAAAAATAGCTCTGCAAAGCCTAATATGGTTAGAGACCAAATGGCATGGAAAAGGAAGCATTTACAATGTTAGTTCAAGCTGTTTTCAAGACATCTGGGACACTGAGGATGTCACGGATGTGATTGACTTTCATATGTTTGTGCACACATATTTGCTCACCTATTGGTGTATTTCTTCCACTAGACATTTCTTAGTTCCTTATTATTACTGGAATTTACTGAACAGTGCACTACTAATTTAGCTTGCCTGATTTGTCTTCGTATTACTAATTATTTTTAAGTTTGTTTAAAAAAATTGACTAAGACCTAATACATATACTTCTTTCAGAGACATATAATGTTCACATTTTAAACATGAAAATAAAAATGAACTTTGGCTTTACCAAACTTTCTTTTGTTTCTTGCAGGTTAAGTAAAAAAAATCTGGACCAGCCAGAGGTTTAAGTAAGTGTATGGCTATTCTCTTCCAAACAAGCAGAAGCCATTGTAATTTTTACAGCTCAGTCAGAAACATTGTCCACCATTTTCTCTTTATAGACAGACAGAGAATAAGATAATAGCAAAGTAGTTAATATAGGTGGGGTGGGGCAAATATCCTGCTACAGAGTATTTATGTGCCTTCCTATTAGTTGATTGGTGTATTGATGGCTGGTGATTGATTGTTGTTTCCTTGTGTTGCCAAACCCTTGTGCTAATTTACAACTGGCTTATCAGGAGCCAAGGGCTTGGCAGCACAAAGAAACAACAACCAATCGCCAGCCATCAACACACTAATCAACTAATAAGAAAGCACCACATAGATACAACTCACAGAATAGCCCAAAGCACATATTCCAGTAGAGAGAAGTTCCCTGAAGATAGGCTCCAGCACAAGTCTGAAAGCTCGGAAGAATAAACCTCTGGTCCCGGTGACCAACCCAGGTTGTATCTTGCAAAGTTTATTGCCCACTTCATGTGGACATTTTACTGGAGGTCACTTCTGAGTCTTTTTAGCCCCATCTAGGCTAAAAAAGAAAGTTGAGTCACTTTTCTTCATGGCAGAATGAACTATAAATATAAATTACCCATACCATCCTAGGTTTAACACTGTTCTCAGCCTAGCTAAGAATCATGTTCAGCAATGTTCATAACTTATGATCTTTGGTCCTGGCTGATGATCTAAAAGTCAAGAATATTTGTTTCCAGTGAGTATTGCTTACTAGGTTTCATATGTTAAATATTGTTTAGGAAGATAGAATTCTGTCAATGCAGAGGCAGATTTGGGGGCTGTGTGTTCTACTGGCAATAGCAAACTCGGATGGACTTTAGAAAAAAATATTTTCCTTTTCCTATATGTACATCCCAGGGTTTACACCTAGCACCTTTGGCACATTAAACGTATGTTCTGCACCAGAGCTATATAATGAATGCGGACAATCTTAGTGATAACTGTCCAACATAGTACAGGTGACATGTAGTTCAAATTGTGACCTTTTGTAGCAAGCTTTTGGATTTCACAGAACCCAGCACTTTATTTTTGCTGTGTGGTTTAGGCATATCCTGACAGCATTCATTCGGAGCAACCATATGCCTATTTCGGCATTTCTTTTTTATAGTCAGACAGAAATCCTGTTTGGTAGGTACCTCAAAGGGGATGGGATGGGAGAAGGATTGGGAATGTAAGAAATCCTAATATTGGAGACCTCACTGTGGTGAGTTTTACACTCTCAGTATTACAGGTCTACTAGCGCTTAGTGGAATTATGTCCATCTTGCTTAAAATGCTTTGTGCTCTACTCTTGCAGTCAGCTAAGAAATTCCACTGCGTTTCCAGTGAAATGCTGATTCAGGAGGAATTTTTCTTTCATGTGGGTCTTGGGGCCCTCAAGGAATCACCTACTGGGACTATGATCTGGAAACAATTTTGAAATGCCTGTAGCTTTTTAAAGAGATGCACATGGCATGTGTATGCAGCAAACAGAAAATTGTCTGAAGCCTCATTTAATGTTTTTGGCTCTCTACAAAGAACCTTGACAGTAGGAGAGAGCGAGACAAAGAAGAGCGAGTTGGCTAAATGGACCGTTGGCTAAATTACTTTTTAGATTTAAAATTCTATGTGTATCTCTTATAGGACATGCGTTCTATGAGATTCTCTATGTCTTGATACAGGTAACAAGGTGTGAGCTCCTATTCTAAAGATGTCTCCACATCCTTCAGAAGAGGCATGATCCAACTGACACATCCACCATTGTGAAGCTGTGACTAACACAACAATTTCAGGGGAACAGTCTTCTTCCAACAGACACAATGGCTTTTCTGGGGGGAGGGCAGGGCAGGGCAGGGGCATCTCCTTAAATTTGCATGTCCTATTTCTGTAGGTGTTCAGTGCTAACTGGACAGAGCCTCATCTCTGTTTCAATGAGAAAGCTTTTTGAATAATGGCTTCTGAAAATGCAAGCCACCTTCCTGTGAATTGTCCCCATTCTCTACCTGGGCTTCATTGTTCACACCTTATCATGCTCTGGCAGTTACATTTGTGATCTTCAAGTCCCCCAGGAGCAGACTTGCAACCAGCTGAGTTTCTTCACCAAGTAACGGAGATGAATGCTGGCTGTGGATTCTGATGTGGCGGCAGCCCCTCTTGCCTTTTCAGAATGCTGTTTTTGTCTGTGAATGGCAGGTTGCTCGGGTTGTTTGTGAATGCATGTCACACAGTGCCGGTGAGACAGATGGTAGAGCTGCCAGGAGGCAACTGACTTGGGTACCGTTAAAGATAGTTTAGTGGAAAATGGATAGGTCTGTCCCCCAAGGTCAATCCAGCTGGAGATTTCTCTCTGTCAGTCCTATCAAAATGAACGAGAGCACCACTAGAGCATTATCACCACCAAGCAGCTGGCTTGTTTCAGTGAGGATGGTATAGAGTGATGACTTGGTAGATTGTGCGTTCAATTTCACTTATGAAATGGACATTAAAATGAGGATTTTCACCATGAGCAATCTAGTGGGTCTTACACCAGTCCTGATGTCAGGAGAAGGATGGGAGAAAGGTCCAGCAACTGGCAGCTACCTTTGGAAATTCTCAGAACAAGTGGCTTTGTGATTGTTGCCTTACATGATGGCTTAGTGCACAGGTGTCAAACTCGCGGCATGTTGTCACGTGACATATCGTGACTTTCACTAAACTGGAGGTGGGTGTGGCCAGCGCATGACGCATCAGGACCACGGGCTGCAAGTTTGACACCCCTGACTTAATGTAGGAAAGCTGTTTTAAGCAAGTACTGCTATCACCTAATGCCCTTTCCAACATCAAATGCCAGTCAGTCTACTGCTCTGGTGGCTGAGAAATCCTTCCTCCCTTCTATCCATAAGTGATTCCCTTTTTCTTTCAGATGCTTACTCTGAGGGAAATGTGGAGTAGCCTTGGAATGAACTCTGACTGAGCTGGCTGGGTGTACTGGTTCTCCAGGGAGCAGGCTAACAATTTCCATATTGCCTTTTAGGGATAAGAGAAAGTCATGCACAAATATTCAGCTGATTGTTTTTGAAGATCTGAAACGCCAATTGTAGGACCAAGAGCTTCACTTTTCTAAACCCCCAATTTGTACAGTCATATAGGATGTTCTACATCTGTCCTATTCTGTTGGTTCAGAATAGGTAAATGAAGTACTGCTTAGCCTTTGTAATAGTTGCCTATAGCTATAAAAATACACACAAATATCCAAAGCTGGGATTATTGTGGCCATAGCAAAACGTACAATCAGAAATTGGAGGATTTTTAACATTTTGTTTAACCATTTTACCAATGCAAGGCATATCTGATTGGAACAGACCAGAGGTTCTCCAATTTCAGTGATCATATTTA
Source organism: Oxyrhabdium leporinum (assembly GCA_032468155.1). Classification (NCBI taxonomy): domain Eukaryota; kingdom Metazoa; phylum Chordata; class Lepidosauria; order Squamata; family Cyclocoridae; genus Oxyrhabdium; species Oxyrhabdium leporinum. Next base: position 15,088 of record JANHFL010007180.1, on the reverse strand, counting down.
GGTTCCTCTGTCATGACTTGCCTCCATCATGTATAGTAGATGAGCAGAAAAACTTAGCTAAACCTAATAGATGCCAATAGTGAACCTTTTATGTAGAGTTTCAAGGAAACCTATTTAGAAATCTACATAGTCACCAAGAATGGAGTCAATTCCAGAGGCTGTTTACCTTGTTGAAAGTACAAAATCATTACCATATTCAATGTAATTGGTCTACTTGTCAAAATCAAAAATCTGCCTGTAGATCCTGTTCTGTCTTCTGCCCAGCCCTGAAGTACATGACAGCATATAATCTTTGCTTAAAACATTATTTCCATCTCCTGCTATTCTAGAAACCATGAGGTCATGCTGGATGAGATGGTTTACCAGATTTCACAGTAGGTCCTCTATGCACAAATGTGCCGACTTCAGGAGTAGGACCAGCAGCTTTCAACCAGCCTCAAATTGCCCTGCCTGTCTTTTGCAGCTGAAAAGCCCCTGCATTTTAAAGCTTCTCTTCCTGCTGTCAGCTACCTCCAGAGACCAACTCTCATGCAGTTGTATCTCTTTCTTGCAATCCAGTCCAGGAGGAGATTATAACACAAAAGCTCATTTCTGCATGAAATTCCAGGATTGGTGGTTCAGTCCATGATAAGACAAATCAGAGGTTCCTACCCTGTGCTTGTGTCAATGCCATATGTCTGGATCACTTCATCCGCAACACAATATATATTTTTAGCCTACAAAGTAATTAACATATGCTTCATATTACTGGAATTGAAGGGCTTCTGGGAATACTTTAAGGCAGTTTCTAAGCTTCCCTGACAGGCTGAGGTGCATAGAGGAGCTAATAACTCATCCTTCCATCTGTATTCCCCAAGAGCTAAGGAAGTACTTCCTTTCTCCAAACTACCTTTCACTGTAACACTTGGGCTTGGGAGACAGGTATATCACTAAGCTGTTGGCCAAAGTTCAACAGCCACAAAGTCCTGAGGGAAGCAGTGTCAAATTGAACTGGGTTCCCTCTCTTGTACGATGAAGAATGCCCCAAACATATATAAAGTTCATCTGAGAATCCTGCATGGCTCTGAATTGCATCTCTGACCTAGTTGAAACGAGAAATCATGGGGAAAAAATTGGCAAGAAAGAGACAAAATAAGGGCTCAAGCTCTTTTTCTGCCATCCATTGCTAAGGAACATCTTGGCAATTATATTACTGAAGCTGAAGATGTGCCCAAGACTACTGGTTTAGCTAGTTGGTCCCCAGAGAATTTGACTTTGTTGCTCCAGCTGCCTCGTGCATGCTTGCCAAACCTTCTGGCTCACTCTCTTCTCTAGGTGTGAACTCTTGCAATTCAGGCAAAATGTTTTTGGCTGCTGGGATTTGGCAAAGAGGAATCTGTTCCAAAGCATTTTGCAATATGCTTTTCAATATGGTGAATGTGCCTTTGAAAGCCAGGAGACAGAAAGATCTCCCAACTGCAGTTGAAAAAGATCTGCTCTCAGGGCCTGTGTGCAGGGCTTAGTGCCGTCTAATATTTTTGGCTGGAAGATAAAACCCAGTCATCTGTTTTTCAAAATGTATTCAATTGCGATTTTCACAGAGATCCAATGAAGTTGAGAACTTAGCTATACTTAGACTATGTTCACATGATATACTAATCACAAACAAGCTAATCCAGGCTTTGTGATTAATTTATACTTCAGTGTATTGTGTGAGCCTGGAAAAATGGGCAATTGAGTAAACTATGTTTCAGCTAACGATGGATGAATATTCTGTAGCCAAAGTGTGTTACTGTAAGGGTGGGAATTTTTCACTGTATCAAAAGACGTTTCTTTTGAATCTACCTTGTGGTTTTGAAGTATGTGGCCAAGAAAAAACTATAATATATGGCTATTGGTTTATGAGTAGAGTCAGGCACGATTGTGGGGCTGGAGTCCGATCCGAAGATGGCTTGTGAATGGGAGGGAACAGGGAGGCATCCATCTTTTGTCTACTCGGTGCAGTATGGTGCTGGAAGCAGGAACAGTGCAGGCACTGAGTCACATGATAGGAAGATAGGTGGCATGTAAATGTAATTAAGGTGGGCCTCCTTCAGAAGTCACTGAGTGGTGCTGCTGCTGCTGTTGGGGAAGACCAACGTTTCAGATCCATTGTGCATATCTGGCGCACAATGCTGAGGCAGTAGCTTCTTCGCATATGGTGGCATCAGTGTGGTCAAATAAATTGCCTCCAAAAAGGGAGCAGTAAAGTTTCTCTGAGGTTTCAGCTAGGATGGCTAGCATTTGGAACAGAATTTAGTCTGATCCTGATAGAGAAAGGACAGAGCAGGAGCCGAGGACATGAGGTTTTCAGCAGTCCCTGCTTTCCAGAATGCCTTCTGGTTTTGTTATGTTAATTGGAGTTAATATTGGAGTATTACAGTATTGGGGGAAGGGGAAAACAGAGCACTGAATGAAGCAAAAGATAATGAAGCAAAAAGAGGGAGTTTCAACCTAGGGGACTAGAGCATTCCAAGATATTTAAAAGTACAAATGCCTATCCCCACACAAGAGTTTGCATAAAGATGTTAAACATGGAAAAGGATTGTTAACATAGATTAATTGAACTTTCCTCAAAGTAGATGTGTATTTAAAATATTTTGATAACAAAATGGGCCAGTGTGTCTGCTCTTGCTCACCTTTTCTTCCCCCCTCTCTCATTCACACACATACACAAATGGCAAAGTTTTATTGCTTTGATTGGTCCACAATTAGTCCCTCAAAACCAGCTCCTTGGAGAAGGCAACTGAGAAGAGAGTTTTGTTTATCAGAATCAGAACAGCCAGAATCAGAACAGCCAGGTGTGAATTCTTGATGAGCTGTCCATCATCCTCATTCCTCTATGTCCAAGTAATTTGGTGTGTAGGTAGAGCGCACTTTGGTAGGTATGAAGAAACGTGAGTGACCAGAAAAGATGAGCAGACACAGCTGGATTCTGGAGGCATTGGCTTCGATAGAGCTCTGGGACAGCATGGGGGCCCAACTAAAGGCTTTGCTGTTCCTATTTTTTGGGTGACTTGACTTGCAGCTGTGCAAGAGGGCAATGGATATGCCAACCCAGATTAAAATGAAACAGACTCTGACCAGCCCCATAGACTCATAGTTCAGAAAGATTTTGCTCTGCATACAGAAATTAAGTTCATTTGGGAAAGCTGCTGCTCCTCTTTAGTGTTCTTCAGAAGGACCAATTCTCTCCCTCAGGACATTCTGGAAGGGATAGGGATGAACCTGTAGCTGTTGGCACATGTCTGGGAATCAGCATCAGCAGGCAGGAATTAAAGATTGACCGTGATCATTCAACTCAGTTTGATTACTAAGTTTTTGATAGTTCACCCAGCCTCATTTTCTAAGTTCATTCAATATGTTGACCCTAGACTAATGCCATGCTAAACCACATAGACAAAACTAAAATAATGTGGCTTCACATGTGCAAATGCAGCTGCTGGGTCTTTGATCTGGTATGTGAATACAGCCATGATGTTTCTAGGCATCTAAGTGAAGCTCTGATTGAGATAAGACATGCTAGCAGCTAGACCAAACAGGAGGCAGAACAGATCCATTCTTCCATATGGAAACCAAAGGCAAGTCAGCCAATATTCTCCCTGGGATGCAACGAAGGTACTGGAGCAAATTTTCCGTCCTACCATTACTCCTGGATGCTTTCAATTGGTTTGGCCCATGCTGATCATGGCTTGCTAAAGCTACAGTGTGTCTACATTATCACTGGGGTAGGTATGATACTGTACAAAGATATGGAAGGCAAGCCAAATATGCTGATTGTTACCAAGATGCAGTGGAGGATTGTGTTTTCCTGTTGAGAGAAAGAAGAAGAAGCAGAATTTCTCTAGAAATTATGATGTGGAGAGCAAGGAAATTGTGCACTGTGTATGTGTGTATGTAAGTATGCATTTTCTTTTTGATACATCCTGGATCTTAAACAATACTAGCTCTACAACTGGCAATTAATACTTTCTTGTCTACTACGCAGCCCACCAAAAGCTAAGCTTGGTACAATGAGAACCAATGTGAGGATGAATGTAATAATTCCAGTTTACAACTGTTTTGCCACTCGTGCATGGACGAATGTGTATATATGTGTGAGAGAATTCCTGAAAGTGTGAATGCAAATGTTTTCACTAAAGTTTGTTAAAAATATATGGGAGATCCTGTACATGTTGGGAACAAGTCTAAAAGAAAGCTGTAAACTAGAAGCCATGTTTTCTCATCTGCCAAATATTTAATAAATGAGTCCTATCCATCTGTTCTTGTATGCACTTGAATATCTGATGAAATTCAGGGTGGCTATAGACATCAGCTCAACTCAAGTACCAAGGAACAAAATCTAGAGAGAGGATGGCTTCCTAAATTAAATTGATACTATTTTCAAAAATGTTACTCTCGGACAAGAGACTGACATTTATATAAGACATGATTTTAACATTTACTTTAATATCTATTTTTGTATATATATTTTATAAAACAGAATTAGAGTAGGTTCAAGCAGACAATTTCCATGTTCTTGTTAATCACAATGGCCGCTGATGTGCCAATCAGCTGCAGAAGAATGTGAAGATGAAGGAAGTCCCTTAACCTGAGAAGGCAAATGTAATCTGAAGACTGGGGACGAGAGCTGCAGAGTGTCACGATTGGCATAGGACAGCTAAAGCTTTCCTAATTTGATTTGCTAACAGTATTTCCAAACTACTTTTAATTGCAAAAAATCTCCTTTCTTCCTGCCCCCATCCTAATAATATTTCACAATGAAAACTAAGATGAAAATTAAAGGACAACCTTTCTATTCAAAGAAAAGAGAGCTAATAGCTGAAGAAGGCCAAACTAAAAAAACCCTGCTTTTCAATTATTTAAAACCCATTGCTGTGGCAGCCTGGCATACTGCAGAGTAGAGGGTATTCAGCAATATAGGTGACGCTGCAGGAAAGTTACTGCCGTATTGCCGTCAAGGAGCAAACAGAGCAGAGCAGAGAGAACACAGCCTCCTCTTGAGTAGCAGAGGTTCTGGGAAAGTGATCCAACTAAAGTTTCAGGTAACTTTGTCCCTATGGTTTAGATCATGAGTGTCAAACTGGCAGCCTGTGAGCCAGATGCGTCACACGCAGGCCACACCCACCCTAGCTCTGCGAAGGGAAAAATGTCACGATATGTCATGTGACAGCAATGTGACATGTCGAGTTCGACCCCCATGGTTTAGACCTTTAAATGCTACACTAACAGCTTGGCTCTGTGTTAGGTAGACTGGCAACCATTACAAATTCTTCAGCAAAATTGTAATGTGTGTGTGTGATGATACTGCACATCTGTCAGAAACCAAATTGTGGCATTCTGCACCACTTTTAGCTTCAGGATCAATCTCGAAGGTGTTCATGCACAATACATATTGTGATAATTTGCCAAACGTCTGGAATAGTCCATACTGTCGAGTGGATCCTGTTGAAACTCACAAATACGTTGTACAGAGAAGCATTAGCACAAGATTACCCTGTTTTCTTCAATTCATGTGGCATCATGCTGCCATGATGTCTGTATAACACTAAAGACTAAAGAATGTGCTCCCTTGCTTATATTTCCTCTGCCAGTACAATAAACAATCCCTTTGTCTTGCACAACAAAAGGCAAGAAAATAAAATTGCCTTCAGCACTGGATGAATAAATAGAACAGCAGAATCTCTACATGTCCAGTATATGCACTCACCGTGGCTGAAGATTGCATCCTCTAAAGGTCAAACTTCACAGCTTCCCTATGGGTTGGGGAAGAACACAAAGGGGCCGGAACAGAAGAAGAGCACAAAACATCCCCTCAAATCCAGAGAATGGCAGGTGTGTGAAATGTCCTGAATGTGGAGCAGCTGTTGGGGCAGCATAGCCATAAATCAGCTCTCATCCCCATAGAGTTCCCTCTAGAATGTGTGGGAATTTCTATGTGTGAAGGACTCTGTCTGGAGGTGATGGAGGAGGTGGTTTGGAGTGGGAAAAAGATGGCTGCTCTCTGACATGACTACAGCCTAAATATGAGTATGCCAGCCATGACAACAGCTGGCAGTTTTTCAAAGCAGAAGAATCAGAGGTAAGACCAGACTTGCCAAGTACAAAATGCTTTTCAAAATTCTCCATCAGATTCGTGAGAAAGATGCTGAGTAGATGGTTTCTCTTAATTCTCTTATATATTCCCTTGAGGATCCAGGGAGGCTGCAGACCACTGAAAAGATTAATATCTAATGGAAAACAGACTATTTACATATTATTTGATCATTTTGTATCTCAATGGGCAAGGAAGCCATAGTCTACCAACAAGAATGTTGACATATTGCTCTTTGAACAAAATCTCTTTCATTAAATTGAATGAGAAGTAGTAGTAGGAAAATGCACACTTGCTTTGTCCACAGCTAAGTAGAGAACTGATGTGGGATTTCCTGTATTGGCCATTATTTTATTGATGAGTTTTGATTAAGAAATATTTGGCATTTTTATCCCGTTTGTATAGACACCCATCTCACACAAAAGTGACTCTGAACAAAATTTTGCTGTTACCTTTTGTCTGAAGGGTAGGAGCACCATTTCCTCCATTTTAGATAGAGGAGAATTGAAGCTGGAAATGGATTACATTTCCAGCTGCTTTGCAGACCTCAGCAGCTGAGTTAATAGTTGAAAGGACCCTAGTGCTATGTAATACAAAATTGCCCCCCATTGACAGTGATGAAAATGTTATATTTCCCAGCTTAATTAAATTTGTAAACAAAAGGTGAATCTTTTACATTGTGCTCTTAAACAATTATCAAAAACAGCTGCAACTAGAGCATAAAAATGATGTTCCTTTCTCTCTCTGGCTGCTGACTGCAACAGGAGGAAAAGCAAAGGGTGATGGGAGCCCTGAATTTCTGTCCTGTCTAAGGAGAGCTCAGATGTCTCTGAAAAACCAATATTTCTTTTTCTTTCTCAAGCTTGCCCACTCAAGCAGAAATCTTCGTGATGGAGCAAGAACTACAAGCGGAGTATTATCCCCAAATGCCAAACTAGCTCTAAGCACAAACCAACCTACTTTTCCAGACTTCTCCTAAGAAACCACTTAAAGTAGGCAAGAATTTTTTTCCTGCTCCCCTCAGTCTTCTGCAGGCAGTTGTGACTCTTTAGTCGCAGCAACAGGGGAGGAGATGATTGGTAACAAGGCCTTGGGATGGAGACCAGGCTCAAATGCCATGCAAGACTATCTGGGGGATTATCTGAGTTATGGATGTTACATGCTCTTGTTGTTTCTCCAGGGCAACCTGTGGAGCTTTGCTGGCTGGAGACCTGGCTGCTCTGTTCCTCTCTGGTTGCAGGAAGCATTGCCTGGCTCAGCTCCTGAGCCTTTATTGTCCTTGCTGGATAATTAGGGAACTCCACAAAGGGCTCCTGCAGTGTCATTGAACGCGTGTCCCTGCCTAATGAGAGACGCACAGAGCAGTCAGGAAGCACCAACCTGTCTGGACAGTGGAGAGGTTGGCGGTGGCCAGGAAAGGTGAAGGGTCATGCTGCTGCTCAAGTCCTGTGTATGTGTGTGCGTGCGCGTGCGTGCGTGTGTGTGTAGGGGGGGGTGCAGTTAATACCCGGAGCCCTGTTTGGGAGGGACAGGAACAAAGAGAAGTCAGGGTGTCTTTTCCTCTTGCTGTGTGTTTGCATTGGCTTCAGCAGCAGCAGCAGCAGCCTGCCCAGAATGTTTTGTCTACTTCCCGGGCTTGGCAGGGTGTGTGACTGTAGAGGCCATTCCAAGCCTTTTCTGCTCTGTCTTCCCTCATCAGGTTTCCTAAACAGAAGAACACTGATGTCAGGTGGGGCAGAGATCTAGGCCTTTGTAAATAGTTGCTTCCTACTAGAGGGCAATTTCTTCTCAGGGCACCGTAGTGCTCTTTACCGCTGCCCACCCCACTTCTGCACAATTCACCTGTGTTTGACCTTTGCATGGGAAGAGAATTTGATTCTCCCTGGAAATGGTTTAGCCATGCAGGGGATGAGGACAGAGGAAGGAGTATGTGGTGGTGCTGGTGGAAATAACCTGATGCCCACAAGACATGTCATTCAGCTCACCAGTGGCACAGACAATTGAGTGGCATGGGCACAGAGGTTTGCCTTTGAAGCTGCAATCCTGAATGCAGCCAGTGGATTTTGAAGCATTCAAAGTAGGAAAATAAGGTTCTTTTATTAATCAGGATGCAAACGTGGCCTAAAGTACAAAGGTGTGCTTTGCCTTAGCATTCTATGGGCATTCCCTAAACTTTTGAAAGATTTGTATCCCCAAATTCAAGTGTCTCAGATGTAACCCCCAAAGAAGCTGAGTCAACCAGATTACAGGCCTACCACTGACTACATTTGACACACTGCCCTATGCCACACTTCGTGTAATGTTTGGGGTTCTTTGAACAAACTGTGGAGGCCTGGTTCACACAACACAGTAAACTACAGATGGTGGTGACAAACCACAGTGTTTGATTTCATACAATTTCCTAAATCAGAGGCAAGCAAACCATATAATAGTTAACACATCGTGCAAATCAGAGTCTCCATTTGCTGTTGGAGCCATTTTAGAAAAAGGAGCCTTGCGTTGGAGGTGATGGTACCACTCCCATAAAAGCTGAGTTGGTCTGAGGCTTTCGGTTCATTCCCCACTACAGGTAGTCCTCAATTAGAAACCACAGTTAGTACCAGCAACTTCATCACTAAGTGCATGATTGTTAAGTGAAATGTCACATGACTGCAACTTATGATTTTACCTCTGTGTTTTCCATTAACTTTGCATGTCACAAAGTGAAGCACCCAATGGCGATCATGTCACCACAGATGCTTTGATGGTGATGATCGTTTACAAGGCTATTTTTACACAGTTGTAACTTCAACTAGTCACTAAATGAGGCAGTCAGTAAGCACGGACTCCACATAATGCCCTGGGAAAGCAGTCAAAAGTCTTGTCTATGGAGATTCTCAGTCATCCAGGTCATGGTTATCCCAAAGGTGCTTTTTCAAGAGGCAATTGGACTTTCTTGTTTTTTTTTCTTTGAAGATGTTTCGCTTCTCATCCAAGAAGCTTCTTCAGCTCTTGGATGAGCTTCTTGAATGAGAAGCGAAACATCTTCAAAG
>JANHFL010007179.1:4701-18062 GCA_032468155.1 Oxyrhabdium leporinum | reverse complement strand
AAAGGTTTGGTCCTCGAATGGGGACCAAACCTTTGCAACCAAATCGCCAAGCTGGGAGTTCAAGCCAACAACATAAGTATCCCTCTTCCCCAGTTCACGGAAATGGGGAGGGAAGCACATTCAGACTTGCAAGGTTCTGTTGCTATAGCTATCACAATGAACATAGTCCTATACAATAAACGTCGTCCTAAGTTTCATGTTATTGTACTTGTAGGGCTGGCAGATGTACAGCTTTAATATTTCCTTTAAAAAAGTGCTTCTCATAATATAAATAGATAAAGAGGCTTAGGAACATTTTAAAAAGGATTAGAAGAATGAATGGCGTAGTAGATGGAAAATTCAACAGTGATTACTTAATATGGAGCAAGAGATGGCAAGGAGATTAGAACTGTGGGTTAACTATCTAGGATTCCAAATTATTAAATATATTTATCTTTGTGTACTGTAGAAATAGAGTCCGCAGAAGTTTTTAAAAACATGACTTTGCTCCGGGGAGCTTGATGTAAATATTAGGATATAAGGGGGACCAAGCTGAATCCAAATGGACTCATTTATGGGAAGTTGGCTGCTGGATTGGAAAATAGTCTCTAGCTCATCAGTTTCTGAATCCTATTGTCTGAGAAACTGTCAGAACACAATGATCTCTAGCACTGTTTTTTAAAATAAATATTAATGAAGTCTTTCCAGTCTAGTGCAGTGTAAGACTGTACTGCTTTAAAAGTGATTATCCCTATCATTCTTTTATATCCCTGATTGTGCGTCAAGATCTAGGGAGTTTTCATAGCACCTTTGGTTAAATGTTAGTTTATTTGTGCCATGATAATATCAAAAATATCCAAATCCTTTACACTTCTGCTTGATTCCATGATGAATGCTAAGTAAATTAACACTTCTGAATTAACTATTGCCCTAATAATCAAGATTTCTTTTCTATTAAGAATGAAAAGTCTTACAGTATTCACTCTGAAGAGCAGCATATTTGAAAAGCAAGCAAATGTATGAATGAATTTGCTCATCTAACAAATTAATTCAGGTGGTTTCAGGTATACCAGTATTTATATCTGTATTAGGAGACAATTTGTCCAAGCAAAATTGTATTAGTTTCTGTAATGATTATATGCTTAAAACTAAATTGTAACTGATGAAACATGGACACTTAATGATTCCAGGTCTATGCAGAATGAAGATGGCTGGCCCATTGAGATACATTGAAATAATAATTCAGCAGCTTAACAAATTCCATCCTGAAAATGAGAATGTTGGGCATTTCCTGGAAGAATCAGCTAAAGTATTACAGGTATGTGATGTCTTTTGAAGCTTTCACAAAATGCACATTTGAAATACTATATTTCTAAATGTCAGGAGCCATGTATATGTATGTATGTAAGTATGTATGTATATACACACACACATGTTTCTATTTTAGATAGATAGGTTTCTTCAAGGAGGTTGTAACGTGTCTGTACTGTAGGCAAAAGAAATTTGGGTTGTGAATTGCACAAGATCTTTGATACAAACTGTTTGAAGGGCAGCATTTGTTTCTTTTTGTTTTTTTATTTCCATAAATGGAAATAATATGTGGCAGGGCAGTGCAGCAAGACTTCGTATCTCCACTAGCTAGTTCTTTTTATCTTTATTTGTTCCTAATTGTCCAATTTTAAACTAATTTTCGGGATAAAGTAGTCAGTGTTTTTTTTCTTTTTTGATCTTTTAATTATTTCTTCAATGGTGAGGAAGAAAATGAGGACTTGAATGAATTCTAGACATCCAAAATCTCTAAAACAATTAAAATTTGATAAACTGGTATCTGGACCTAGCTCTGTGCCAGTAGGTAGAGAAGTTTCATTTATTGCAAATAACCAATCCCTGGTCACAAAAGGTGATCACATGACCCGGGACATCTCAACTATCATAAATACGAGTCCGATGATCTGATTTTTCTTGGACAAACTACCACACAATTCTTTTATTTTAAATGTTGCTTGGATTAATTTATGGTAGATAATTATGCTTTGTATGTTTTGTACTGCTCAAAACATATACTACTTATATGTTTTGGACAATAGTAGCTAATATTACTACTATTATTTTACATTGAATGATGACCTTTATATCCGTACATTAAGCTTTTGTTTTTACATTTAAATTAATTCTGTGTCTGTAGCCTTTCAAAGAAACAGATGAAATCCCTGTACCTGTAATGGATATCTTGTGTGGCTGTTTAGAATATAAAACTGTATTGGATGTGGTAGTTGATGCATTTTATATCCGAGATGGAAAACATTGCCTACTTTCTGAGCGTAACATGTATATTGGTAAGTATTCATTTATGTAGAGACAATATAATAATGTTAGAAAATCAGTCTGATTTTTACTCTCCTATATATATATGCTACTAATAACAGCAGCTGTATATATAGGTGTCAAGTACAACTTGCAATAATGAAAAAATAAGATGTGAAACATGTCATCACAACATAAATCTTCAGATATATGAATATTAAGTCATATTGTGTTATTTTTAAAATTGTGATGAATTTTATCATTTGCCTAAGCTGCCTTCCATTTCCACTCTTAGATACACTCTTAGATATTTGGAGAATTCTAACAAATGTTAGAAAGAAACTTTAGAGTAGAAATCTTTAATAGGCTTAATTATCCACTTTGTCTTCAATATTAATGTATGTGTCTTTTCTAGTTATTTGTTATTTGGCTACTTTTCAACTAGAGGAACTTGGACTTAAGCAGTTCAGCAAAATCATCAAATCAATCAATACTGTTAAGATATGTAAGGTAATTAAAATATTTGCATTTCATCAGAATTAAATCCAATATTCTTGGATTTTAAGTTGTATAGAATTTTTATGAATATATTAAATAGTGAATGACTGTTGAAAGCTACTGCTTTTAGTACTTATCTTGTATTTGCAGTGGAAAATTCTTCAAGTTGATACATACAGACACATTCATCCCTCATCTACTACAAAGCTATAAATATATTCAGAATTTTTAAAAGGCAAGTTGTAAAATTAATATATTTAAGACAACACAGGGTTTGGCATCCAGTGCTAAATGATGAGGCATGGCTTATAGATTGCATAAGATGCTAAGACAAAGCCAAATTCCTTAGCACCATACGTAAAGACACTGTCACTACATTGGAAGAAAATATAGGTATTAACAATTGAAGATTATGTTACTTCTTATGAAGGCATTATTTATCTACTCAGTAAAAAAAAAAGAAGCAACTACTTTATTTTCATCATTTAGAATCTTCCACTTACGTATTTTTGTACATCCCTTAAAATGGGAATACATTGCAACATACCAAGAAATGTATGTTTTGAAAGAAACTGGGCTTCAGTTCATGTGGTACTTTGATTTTATGTGAAATCAAATAATGCACACTAACATGCAAGCCAAAGCAGGTAGTCCTTGGGTTATGACCATAATTGGGACTGGAATTTATGTTGCTAAGTGAAGCACTTGTTAAACAAAACATCACATTACTGTGCTGCTTAGCAAAACCAACCCAGGCAGTCTTAGTTGCCAGGACTCTGCATTAGGAAAGAATCTCACACTTTTCCTATTCTGAACAACCTGCCTCTGATTTTCTCTCCTGCTTGTCTCCCGTCTGCCCATCACTGCCCTTTTGGCTGCTCTGCACTCTGCCATATACTCCTGTTGGCTCCTGCTGCCGCCACTAACTAACTGACTTTCCCTGTCTTCTGCTGCTAACCTGAGATCTAGGCGCTGAGCAAAGGATGCTCACAGCAAGTGCAACTGAATGGCAGAACATTGCCAAAGGGACAGAAACTTCCATCTCCCCCTCCCTTATCGCTGCCCTGTTGGCTGTCCAAAAGTAAAAAACAGGGTTTTCTTTCTTTTTTCCCCTTTTGCCTGGATCTTTAGTCCCTTCTAGTTTCTCACTTCTGTATCACAGGGCTTCTACTTAATTCTTTTGCTATTTTGTTTTAAAAAACAGCCTATCATCTTTCCTGAAAGACTAAGCAATCTCTGTTCCCACAGAGATACAGTTTTGCTTTTAAATATTTCAAAAGTTTAAATATTTTAAATTTTTTGGGCCCCTTAGTTGGTTTCAAAATTTCTTAAATTCTCACCTATTTTTTGCAATTTACTTTGTACCTTTAAATCTTTAAATTGTTATTTTTATCTTCTTTCTGGAGTGAAGGCTCATTCACTAGTTAATTTTTCAAACTTGTTGCTTTAAAACTTTAAAATAATTATATTCCAAAAGTGTTTTGGAAATGAGGCTTGACAGACCCAATATCCATATAAGGTATTCTGATGACAGCTTGATGGCTTTCCTCATCTTCCAATGCTCAAACCAATGAATCAACTGCTGTCCTGTTGTATTCTTGTAAGGATGGCTATCTGGAGCTCGAGTTGGTAATTGTCCTCTCCTTATCTGGAGAGGTTCTGTTGTCCTGAAGTTGTCACTGGTCTGTCAGTCTGGCTGCAGTGTTGTTTCTCCTTTCAGAGACGTCTTAGCTTGTTGTTCCCTCACTTGGAAGCCCTAAGTCCCCTCATTTAGAAGCCCTAGACTTTGGGACTGAGAAATACTTTTCAGAATGAACTCTAATCTTCTAGAAGAAAATGACAGTTTCAGGCCAGAACACATCCTCTCTGGCATTTAACAACCAGATACACAGATATTAACAACCAAATAAACAATCAAACAGAAAATACAGATAATCCTCGATTTACAACAATTCATTTAGTGACCGTTCAAAGTTACAACAGCACTAAAAAAATGACATGACTGTTTTTCATAGTTACAAACTTTGCAGCATCCCCATAATCATGTGATCAAAATTCAGACACTCGGCAACTGACTCATACTTATGACCGTTGCAGCATCCTGAGGTAACATGATCCCCTTTTGTGACCTTCTGACAAGCAAAGTGAATGGAGAAACCAGATTCACTTAACAACCAGGTTACTAACTTATCAACTACAGTGATTCACTTAATAACTGATAAGAAAGGTCGTAAATTGGGGCAAACCTCACTTAACAAATGTCTCACTTAACAACAGAAATGTTGGGCTCAATTGTGGTCATACGTCGAGGTCATAGGACGAGGACTGCCTGTAGTGGAAAGGGATAAGTTGAGGGATCATGCAGGAATTTGGGGCCTCATTATGATCATAAGTCGAGGACTATCTGTAATACCCTAATGAAGGAACTACGAAGGAGAAAACCACACACCCATCAAAATTGGCAGGGAAAGCTACTGTATATAAACAGGGAGCAAATCCCACATTTGTTTCCACTAATTATTTTATCTAGCTGGCTAATAAAACATCTGCAAGCAAACAAACAGCCTCAGAGAACACCAAAAACTCAACATTGTTTAAACTCCTGACAGATTCTCATGGCAGGGTTCCATATCATAATAGCAACACAACATTTTCTCACAGCAACTTCCCACCATTGCTATTGCTATCTATTAGAAAACTGCAACACTAGAGGCATTACAGTTCATTCAGTCCTTGTATTATATTATTGTGGTGATAAGAATATCCATAGTGTTTCTGCAGTTCTTTGTACAGACTGCACACTATTTTGGGAGTTCTGAAACTTTGGTGCATATTTGCAGAATATAAATATAGAGAAAAGTGGTATTTCCAAAATATTTCCTCAATTCTAATGGAAAATACCTATATGGTCATGTCTAGGCAATATTTCAATAGAAATTATGAATAAGTTACTGCTGAAAATATAAAATATGATCTGATTTCTAGGCAAATAATTTTTTTGATTAAGCTTCTTTCATTGATGTATACAGTCTTTTCAGTTCCTTAGGTTCTTTTTCAATATGGTGAATTTGCAAACATGGATAAAAGATGAATGGAGTCAGAGTTATGATTCAGTTTATGTAAATGAAAATTGGATTGAACCATTGGAAAAGTAAGTAATAGAAACGTAGACATGCTTTCTCAGAAGTAATTCCCAATTCATTGTCAGGACATATTTCTCAAAAATGTGCATGATTTCCTGTTTGAATGGAACTGCATCTTAAGTAATATTGTTCTCTACTTAACGGATATTGGCACTGTTAATTATTTGTATTGGACTTCCAGTTCAGGATCAATCTAAATGTTTAGATTCTATAAAATAATTAAAATTGCTTATACTAGTGTTAATTAAGCAGATGGAACCCAAAGCCAAAAATAAAATTGTATTTTTGTTTGTTTTGCTTCCTGGAAGATGGCAGCCAAGAATACAGGAATTGATCAGTCAACTGGATAATATTGCAGATAAACACGCTATTACAACTTTAAAGAAGACTGAACCAAATGAGTTTCACTTAACGGTCCCTAATCCACGAGCTATACTGATTCCTGAGCAAATTCCACGACAAGAGAAAACTAAACCTGTGAGTTCTGCGTTTTTCTATACCAGAAATGCTTGATTGATTTTTTAAAATATTTGAATCCCAAAGAATTAACCAAAAAACCCTTAAATGTTACTCTCTTATAATCCATTCTTCACTAAACTCACTTTCTCCCCCCCCCCTCCAGAGTGGAGAGATACTGTAATAAATGTGAGCATTGGGCATAAAGCTCTTTTTTTCAGCACCATCATATCTTTGAATGCTTACTGTATAAAGCAGTTGCTAGTGATGACTATCTATAGATTATGTCTGTGTATGTATGCTCAGATTCCCAAGAATACTTACAAACCTCCTAGAATGAAGCAGCATCTAGAAAGAATCAAACTGAAGAATCGCCAGCAGGCAGAGGCAAGTTTATTATTTATTATCATTATAGGGGGGAGGGTCCATCTCATTGTCATCTTGAGGATTAGATTGTTCTCCATGCAGAGAATATGCCCTGCAAGTTGGAGTCATCTGCATGTGACAATGTTATATAGTTTACAGGAGAAACTCTTTTGGAGCACATCTTCATTACTAATATAGTCAAAATAGCAAATAGCAAAGCCATATTTATTGGAAGATATTAAGACTCTTGTTAGTACTGGCTGACACCTTCCTGTTTCACAGACATTAATGACTCCTGGGATCACTATAAAAGTGAGCAAACAGTTTAAGTTTCAGTGATATAGACAACAATGACCACATTTTATTCATCTTTTGGAAAACAGATGTTGCTTTTACAGTGCGTAGAGAGGGAGGGAGAGAGGGGGAGGGAGAAAGAGATAAATAAAGTATTTGCTTTTGTACATTAAAGAATAAACATTAAATTTCTGGGCAAAGAATTAATGGCATTAATCAATTTTTATTAGGGTCACATACCAGCGTTTGATTAATGGCATTAAAATTACATTTTATTTATTTATTAAATTTATGTTTTCTTTTAGGAACTGCTGCTAGAAGCAAATATTAATCAATTCCACTGTGCAGCGCCAAAGTGTGGTTACGAATGCTCTGTGAGTGAAATGTAATAAGATTTATTTATTGCAATTTTATTGTTTAAATAATTTTGAATAATGTTTTGTTGATATTTGATATTGATAATGATTTGCAACATAGGCTATGAGCTCATTCTAAGTTCACTTTTAATGCTGACACAATCTGAAGTTGTTTAGCAATTGCATAACAGCATGTAAGCTGTAAGTTGTTGCTATTATTTATACTTGTAGATGGCCAGAGTCTTGGTAGTTTGTTGGTAAAGAAAAGAACTAATCAGTACAAGTAATAACAAGTGCCAGTAAATTATGGAATCTTGTAAATTTTTAATTTTCCTCATGAAATAAGAATCAAATTCTGACTTTAAATCTATAATAGCTGTATATTGCTTATAGATCATTTCACAGTTAAATTTTGGAATAAAAATACTTTTTAATAACGACTGAATCTTCCCTGACACCAGCCTTTTCTTTTGCTACAGAATTTTCCAAAACCATGCAAAATGTGGTAGATTATGATTTTTTAAAAAAGGCATCTTGTTATCTTCAATTAATTAATTTTTTTATGTAGAAACACTTCTTCGTACCAGGTGGTGTTTTTTTTCCTTAAGAAACTCCTATGCAGGCCTTATATTCATTTTATATGCACTGTAATTAGCAACAAGCATTTTATTTTATTTTTCTTTTAGTATCTTTGAGCTGTAACTACAATTTTGAAAAATGTGGCTGCCAATAAGGGAGGATTGTATTTGCATGAACAATTTTTCTTGCAATTTTACATCTTTATTATCAATTATGGTAAATTATCCTGGCCTAGGCCAAGGATTTATCATTTTAATAGAACTTTTCATTCTGGTTCTCCTTTAATTTACCCTCCTTTATTTTCTACTGTTTATCCAATTTATTATTGGCAGATATTTACATAATTTGCATAATTAAATGCATATCTCAAAGGTGCTTTTCACTTTCTTTTTTCCATTGTTTTTTTCCAAAGTTCAGTTGCCTTTTGAAAAGGACCTTTGGGACAACCATGACCTGGATGACTGAGAAACTCCATGGACAATCAAATGTATAATTTCATTTTGAAGTATGCTTTTTTCAATAGAATAAGTTATATAATAAAGCTACAATAATTTTTGCTTATAGATGAAGGAAATCCCAAGCCTTGTTGAAAAATTTGAGGCCCAGAAGATCAAGACCAAGGTGAGGAGCAGCTCGGGGTAGCCCAATGTTTTAAATTGGTGAGATTAAAAAAATTGAATTGAAATCAACTTAAAACTGGACAGGCAACATTGTGGTGGCCAAATGCTTAATGTTTCTTTTTAAAAAAACATTTTAATTAAGTTATAAAATATTATAAAGTACAAAATACAAAAGTAAATAAAAGAGCAGTGAGGGTGGAGGGGAAAGGGGAAAGAGAAGTGAGCAAAGGTAGGGAAAAGAAAAAGAAGCATTGACTTCTGACTCTGTTGCAGTAGAATAAGGCATTAACATCAAATTACAGCTTTTCGTTTTTCCATAATAATATGAAAAAGTCATTTCTATAAAAATCTATCATTTTAATAATTTTTATTGTTTTTGTGTCGCAAATTCCATTTCTGTATTGAACAGTGTGCTTTCTAGGTATCCAGAGCGTTGAAATATAAACCTCATAATCATTATAATCATATCAACATGCAAACATATATTAGATAATATCAATCATTATTAAAAAAATATACTATCTTCCATATTGACATCAATTATATGACCATCAAAGTATTTACTAAACAGTTTTTCTTTCCAATGTAGTCCATATTTTCACATAAATCCACTCATCTAACCTCTGTATCTATTAACTAGCCATTTGTAAAAAAGTTCCCATGTCATAAAATATTCCAAGTCTTCTTTTTCTTTGATTTTTAGGTTTAACTTATCCATTTCTGTGGATTCCAATATTTTTTTGATTATATTATCATCTGTAGAGGTTTTTTCATTTTTCCAGTATTGTGCATATACAATCCTGGCTGCTGTTAATGTATGTAGAATTAAATATGTATTACGTTTATTATAATTTTCTGGTAGCATACCCAACAGTAATATCTCAGGTTTCAAGTCTATATGTTGTTTTGTCATAGTTTCCAACCATATGTGAATTTTTCACATATGATAATATGAGCCTGGTATTTGGTTACATTTCCCACATTTAACAGATTTATCTTTATACATATTTGCTATTCTTGCAGGTGAATAGTGCCATTTATAAAACATTTTATAGATATTTTCTTTATACGCTGTTGACATTGTAAGCTTGTAGTTTTTATCCCATAATTTCTGCCACCTGTCCAATTCTATTGCATAGCCAAAATTCTTAGCCCAAATTGTCACCGTTTCTTTTACTTGTTCTTCCTCCAATTTAATAGTTAATAAATAGTTATATATCCTCTTAATTAATTTTTCATGTGTTCCCATTGGAATCTGATCTAGCTTGTTTGGTTCCTTATAAAACCCATACGCCTTCCTGAAGGCATCTATAAAAATCTATCAATCTAATCTATAAAACCCAAAGTCAAAGTTACATTCTTTTCCACATCAACCACAAAGTTCAGAAGCTGTTTCCATGTGGAAACAAAAGTACTTATGTTCTTTTCTTTAATCAGAGTAGTCAGTTTTGCCATTTCAGCCAACTCCATCAATTTCTGCAACCATTCTTCCATGGTAGATATCGAAGTGTCTTCCCATTTTTGCACATAGATTTTTGCACATAGTCTTGCTGCTCTCAACATATATAGTAACAAAGTTCCATTTTTTTTCTCCAGTTCTTTTTCTATTAGTCCCAAAAGGAAAAGTTCTGGTTTCATTTCTATCTCCATTTTCAGGATTTTCTGCATTAAAGTGTGAATCATACTCCCAATTTTTTTTGCTTTATCACATGTTCACCATAGATGATAAAAAGTACCTTCTTTATTTTTACACTTCCAACATTCATTTGACATGCCTTTATACATCGTAGATAGCTTATCTGGTGTTAAATATATCCTTATTATAACATGCAAATTTATTACAAAATTGCAATTTATAAAATCCTGGAATAGAACAAAGGTATGAAACGGTAAAGCGTACCAGGGTGGATCTGAGCTTGAATCTACATACATTTATAGCATTATTGTTGAGAAAGCTACATGTGCTCACTTGAGCACCAAGATAAAAGGGGGAAAGGTAATTAATCAGTCAGTCAGTCAGCCAATCAATCAATCAATAATAGAAGTTAGCAGTCTGCTTAAGGGCCTTTTAAGATGCTGTCATTCACCTTTATTTTGTGGTTTTAGTTTATTGTAATGCAAAAACAGACATTGGCATGGGAAATGTATAATGAGTACAATGGTAACACACTTATCTTTTATTCTGGACACTTGGAACCAGGTTTCTAACAAAAAGAAAGAAAAAAGGATAGACATATAGCAGCTGTTAACATGAATAAAGTACCTGTATCTCTAATGGTATATGCAAAAGGAAATAGGGGGAAATATGCTTACATTTGCTTCTTACATTTGGTTATATTACTAAGAATAAGGAGACAAGAGGGTAAGGTGCAACAAACCTTAACTGGTGGAAGAGGCTTCTTGACTTGTGAATTTAACTCTTTCTGTAACCCTCTAACTCTTTATGTAATGCCTAAAGAGAGCTACCCTCTCTTCTTTTCAATCTTTTCCTTTCCAGCTATCTCCCTTCCTTCAACTCCATCCTGTTGTGTTTCTGCTTTTATCTTTCCTCCCCATCTCTAATTTTCCCCTACGTTCCTTTGACTGCTTCTTCTGGATGGATGGTGCATGTGTGTGCATAGGTGCATACAAGTGGAGACACTGGGATTATGCTACCCTGTGTGACAGTGATTTGTGTACGTGAGAGAGAAAATGGTATTTTCAGATGGAGGATCAAAGAATTTTATAAATTGGGCATTTTGTTTGGCAGGCAATTAATTTTAATCAGTTGTTCAGTTAATTCAATTAACTGGGGGTTTTTTGGGAGGAGGGTCTGGTCCTGCCTTTTGGGGGAGTGTCGATTCTGTACATGCCAACAAATGTGACACAGGCACAATTAACTATTGCGAAGAAGGAAAAATGTCCAGGATTAGTTTCAGCTGGATATATTCTAGGCTGACAAAGCAAGGAAATTGGGCAGTTGTACATTATGCATTATGGAAAAGTTCATTTTTGTTACTGTTAGAACCATGGATGAGTAGATAATGTTAAAAGAGCTATAAGTCACTAGTGCAGATCTGGACTATCAGTAGAATCAGCACCTGTTTGCCTTCCTCTGAAACAAATAGCACCATGGTTCCTAAGGTCGGCACAGAAATACTGCCGGATTCAGAAGAGTTATATTATACCACAGTCTTCCAGCTGCCATTCTCCATCGTTTTTGGCCTTCATATTCCCACAGCTTCAACTAAAGCACTGGCTGAAATGGAATGTTAGATGCCTGCAAAAATCCAAGAAACAATAGTTGCAGTTATGGTGTTTTCTATATGTCTTTGCTGCCATCTAATGGTCATCTGGATACTGCAGACCACTTCTGTTAGCTTTACTGTAGAGCCGGGGAATGCGCATCTGGAGTACACCAACTTGGAGAATGTTGCGTTGCAACAACAGAGTCCAGATGTGCATTTTCAAACTTGCAATTTCCCCATTTACCCAAATTGGGTGGGTGGGGGGAAGTAATTAGACAAGCAATTCAAATCTTTTAAGTTACTGAACTGCCATTCATGTGAAGCAAATGCAAACAGGTAATTCCCACCCTCCTCCCTGTAATGGAGCTTGCCAGCAAGACGACAATGAACGCAAGATATTCAATGTTCTAATAAAATAGTAATGCTGCAAGCTCAGCGTCTCATAAAACATTTACAATCTGTAGCTAATAAAGTGTAAACAAGAGACTTAAGTCCTGCTGCTGCTTAGGCTGATAAGAAAAAAAGTTTGGAGATTAGTGGAAAGATTATTTCACACAGGTTACATTGAGGTTCATTAAATGCCTATCTGTCTTCTCATTTGTTCCTGCAAACTTGGAGGGATATGGAATTGGACCCTTGGAAAGAAGCTTGTCTCTTAACAAATGTTACCGCCATCCTGTCAGGAGCAAGTTGCCAAGCAGCAGAGGGATGTAATAATCAATGAATCCAAAGAAAGGGACTTGCCAAAGAAAGACATCACTTAGAACATAAGAGCTCTGCTGGATTAAAGCAAGGATCCAGCATCCTGTTTCCCACAGTGGCCAGTCAGAAGCCTCGGCACAGATGATATGAGGGTTATGAGCTTCCTTCCCTGCCTTCAAAAGCATTAGTACATACAAACAGGAGAAACTGCTTTGTGACATGCCATTGGTCCTTCCAGGGTTTTCGAGACTGCCTAACCAAGGCTTTCTAACGGAATGGTGTGAAGATTCAGTTGAAGGAGAGCTAAACCAAATCTCCAAATTGGATTGTTCTTTTGGATCAAATCCTCAAGTCAGTTCGGCTCATCAGATCCAAGATTAGATTGACTTTTGCACATCCATTCGGTTTTTCTGAATGGGATGGAGTTTTTGAATCTGATTTCACAATCCGATTCAGATTCGTTTGACAGTCTGATTCAGAAGTCTACATTGGACTGGATCTCCCAACTCGTTTAGATACAATCTCACAAATCTGGATTATGCTTTGCCTGATTTACACACAGCCTGCTTTTCCAAGTTTTCAAACCACAATTTTTCTGTCTCCCTTGGAGATGCTGCAGATTAAATTTTAGGTCCTCTGCAGGTAAATCAGGATCTGTATCACTAAGCTATGACCCTCTTTCAATCCACTCTCAAAGAGCTAAGAAAGATGGAGAAGGCCACAAATGACTCTAATATTTATTATCCCTATAAAGAGTGGATGTCTTCTTCTTCTTCTTCTTCTTCTTCTTCTTCTTCTTCTTCTTCTTCTTCTTCTTCTTCTTCTTCTTCTTCTTCT